>CAUDMG010001523.1:990000-1167500 GCA_958450375.1 Homarus gammarus
ATCACGAAAACAGTGGAGTGTATTGTCTCTGAACCATGTATTGTGTTTGAGCTTGACTCAAGTATAATATACTCCGTAATTGGTGTTACTTATTTTGTTTAATAATTCATGTGGTCGCTGCTTTACGTGGGTGAAATATTTGTACACTTCCTTTATTAATTATTTCCTTATTTATTGGTGCCATTGTTGTTCATACTCATTCTTTACTTATATAATCCCACCATTTTTAGTGCTAAATGGTATGACTCACTATCCCCATTCTGCCAAGTTGGGCAGTGCTTGTCAAAGGAGGCGTGTTCTTGCTTACAGGAAGTACACTTCAGCTTGCTAGCTTGAGTGTGAATGTTTACCTGTGTGCATTGTGTATGACTGTATGTGTGCTTTATGTGTGAGTGCATGGGCATGTTATGCATGTGAATGTGTGTGTGTGTGTTTGCCATTCTAACTCTTGTCCTTCTTTATTATTCTTTAGTCTTTATCACTTGTCTGTTTGTCTGTTCTGGGAGGAAAATGAAGGAGGCCACGAGGATGTTGAAAATTCCTCAAGGAGGGAATGGAGGGAAGAAGGTTGAGAACCACTGGTCTAGGGTGTCAGCCACGTGGTCCTGACGTCACGTGGAGATAGGGACTGGTTTATCTTCCCTCCTGTTGTGGTGGTGGTGGCAGGGTGGCAGTGGTATTAGTGGTGGTGTTGGTGGTGGTGGTGGTAGTAGGCTGCTGGTGGTGGTAGTAGGCTGATGGTAGTAGGCTGGTGGTAGTAGGCTGGTGGTGGTAGTAGGATGGTGGTGGTAGTAGGCTGATGGTAGTAGGATGGTGGTGGTAGTAGGCTGGTGGTAGTAGGATGGTGGTGGTAGTAGGCTGGTGGTGGTAGTAGTGTATAATGTGGCCTTGGAGGTGTCCTGTAGAGGCTGCCTAGCTCGCTGGCTGGGCACCTTAGGTCCTTGTTCATAGTAGTCTCTCTCTCTCTCTCTCTCTCTCTCTCTCTCTCTCTCTCTCTCTCTCTCTCATACCTGGAAGAGAAGACCTAAGATACGTTCAACAGCTGTGTGTGTGTGTGTGTGTTTATTTAGTGGTGGTCAGCAAAAAATGGCACTGGGATGTTGGAGTCGAGGACGAGGTGGGCTTGTCCTCGAGGCAGCATCTTGATCTCGAAAACTGATAGATTCTAAGTAAACAGTGACGTAATTTTCATTGTTTGTGTTGTTTACTACTCGTGTTGTTTTGTGTGTGGCAGGTGGTTGTTTGTGATGGTAGTGGTGATGTTTCCTATAATCAGACGTAGTAGTAGTGAGAACAATAATGCTAAAGATAAAATGCAGAGAATTTAGTTCATATGCCATTTGATCTTAAATTAAACTGGACATGACGGTATAATTGTGTGCGTGTGTGTGTATGGACGTTTTCTGCTGGGTTTACAGTATTGATTTTATCCCTGACGCTCATGGTGAAAATGTTGCCAATTTATATTTTGAGGACGTATGAGAGTTTTTAAAGTGTGTGTGTGTGTGCGCGCGCGCGTGTGTGCATAATGTGTGTGTGTGTGTGTGTGTGTGTGCGCATAGTGTGTGTGTGTGTGTATAGTAGTGTGTGCGTGTATGTATGTATTTATGTATGTATGTATGTGTGCGTGCGTGCGTGCGTGTGCGTGTATAGTAGTGTGTGTGTGTGTGTGTGTGTGTGCGTGTGTGTGTGCATTCATTGAGGTGACGGCGACCTTCACCCCCTCTCCAATCCCCGCCTCCACCCTCCTCTGTCTCGCCCCTCCGCCGCCACCCCCCACACCCCTTCCTCCCCACATCACACCCTCCCCCGCCCCTCCTCCCCTCCCCCGCCCCGCCTCTGGTGCGAGAGATGCCACACACCACCACACGTTCCCCGGGTTTGTTTATCAGGGCTGTTGAAGCTGTTTAGTCGTAAGTTGTCCTGTATGTGAGGCGATACACGGTGGAGGATATATCGTAGTGGTGATGGTCAGTGAAGGAAGTGGCAGTTTATGTGGTGTGGTGTAGCAGGAACCGCCGCCGCCGCAGCAGCAGCAGCAGCAGCGGCAGAGGCAGTAAGGACTGACGGACAGTTGCCTTTAGTCTAGTCAGGGAGCGCGGGGTCGCGGTGGCAGGAGCCAGTGTGTGTGTGTGTGTGTGTTGTGGCTCCGGACCCTCAAGCCCTCCACTGTTTTGTCTCGCCTGCCTGGCCTGGCCTGGCTGCTGGTGTACATAGCCTGACCCAACACCACCACCACAACCCCCTCCACCTTCTCAGATAACAACCTCTAGTCATAACCCCCGAGTGATGCGCCCCGTCAGAGGAGAGGACAGGTTGTGACGGGACAGTCGGTAACACTACTCGGGTACTGTACCTCACCATACCAGAGATGCACAGCTGAGTGAGTGATAAAAACCAAACAACACAACATTCTTCCCTTGCATCCCGACACTCACTCACTCCTGCAACACGATACATTCCTTCCTGTGTTGAAAAGAAGAAAAAACAAAAGTGGTTGGAGAAATAAGAAAAGCGTGGACACGTATGCGGGGTGACTTAACGCAATGTACCACAGCTAAGAGCAGCCAAGATCTCAATGATTCGGGGACAGTTTCTAGGTGACGTCGAGAAGGTCAACAACAGCAGTGACCAGCAGTGTGTCAGTTGACGATTAGCCAAGTTTAGCAGCACAAAGTTTGATGGGTGGTGGACGTGCAGTGTGAGGGCCGAGGGGTGCTCTCCTGTGTTCTGGAAGGACTGACAGGAAGAAGCCGTCCTCACAGAGAATCATCCATCCAAGTGTGGTGGAAGGAGGGGCAGGAGACCATCTTGGAAACAGTGGATACATCTAAGGAGATCTTTTCAGGTTTTAGTGTAAGGGTAGGAGACCGTCTTGGGCAGGACGTCACGGAGATCATTCCATCAGTGGGGGTTAGGCTGGAGACCCTCGCAGAAAGAGAGGAGACGTGAAGTTTAATCCTGCCGGCCCAGTGGACGGGCAGGAGACAGTCTTGGACAGGACAGGAGACAGTTCAGGGAGGGGTGGATACGTCAAGGTGGAGGCGCTCTGGAGGAACCTGCTCGACACTTGGACGGCCGTACGCCTCAAGATGAAGGTGACGAGGGAAACGACTTCCAGGTAGGTCCTCACCACCTCTCTACACCCCCACACTACACCCTCACGCTACACCAACACACTACACCCTTATGGCTGCACCTTCACGCAACAGCTACACCCTCACACTAGACCCTTGAGCCACACCTTCACTCTACACCCTCACGCTACACCCCCACCCCATCTTGCTGTCTCTCCACACCCTCACACCCTTTTTGACACCTTAACTAGCTTTCTTACACTTGAACGTCTAAAAGATCACCCTTACCACCCTCTCCCTCTTCAACCTCTGTTTTTCTAAAGTCATCCTCACCCCACTGTGCCCTCGTTCACACTAACACACCCTCCGCATCTCTTCCTGAAACACCAAATCGTCCATATCCTTGCTTTTACACACCCTGACAGCTCCTTCCCTCCCTTCATCCCCTCCCCACACCCTTGTTGCACCCTTTGACACCTCAGGATGCATCAGACACCTCCCACCCCACCCCCCTAATCCCACCCTAACACACACACAGATCTATCCCTCATTCTACTTCACCCTGATTTGGTTTACATTCACCCATCCTTCACCCTATTCCACCCTAACGTTATTCACCCTCGCTATTTCCACACTGTTGTCTTCCTTCACCCTACTAGTACTGCACCCTATCTATCACCCTCGTAAATCTCACAGCACGCAAGGGGAGGCGACGCTCTCACCCTAACATACCCTACCACACCCTCACATTCTCGAACGCTATACACACACTCTTAACCCCTGGCTCTTCACCCTGCCACCACTGCCCAGCCTCGCACCCTAGCTATATCCAACTGATGATTCACAATCTATGGCTGCTCCTCACCATACCGCACCCTAACACCATCACCCTCGTAAATTTTCCAGCTGGTCCGGGTAACACACACAGGGAGGAGCTCGGTCAGCATTCACGAAGGTTCTGTAACTACTACGCCAAGTTTGTGTCTCTTAACTGGTGCTAAGTGAACGTATCTAGTTAAGGTAGAGTTAAAGTTTATTAGTTACTTTCGACCTTTTAAGTTTTCGTTGCGAGGAAAATGTCTTCCAAGAACCTTTGAGAATCGACTCGGCACTGGCATGGCACTCTGTCTGTGGCACTGTGAGGCACTGATTAGAGATACGTTGACCAAATACCAACTTTATATGACGTCACTTTGACCTTATTACCCTATCTTGGCATCAACTGGACCTCGGGCATTTTGTACATGACCTCTATAATGGGTCATGGGGGTTTATTAATTGATTCGAGGTCAGCAGGTCAAGTCAGGTTAGCTGTTGTGCCTAACATGACCCCTAAACTACTCTAAATATTCCTGAAGTTAATTAACAAATTTAACTTTTAGCATAACTAAATTTAACTAAACATAACTCAATATTCCTAAACTGTAATTGATGTTGTGTTTAATTATTAACATAGTTGAATTAAACACAGCCAAACTTTAGTATCAAACACTATTTAATTTTCTTTCGTAAACACCAGTTAATTTGCATACTGTATAGTCCTGCTTAAAACACACTTAATTTTTTTACCTAAATATTCCACTATTTGTTTTAACTTACACTAAACACAAACAGATTAACCTAAAGTGTGTGTGTGTGTGTGTGTGTGTGTAATAATTTTTAAACACACACCACACGTAGAACTGAAATTCCCCGATGTGTATGTATGTATGTATGTATGTCTCCTCTTACTTACATAGTATTATAATAACTCAATGTAATCAAAGTATAAATTAGGGTTGATATTAACTCTGGTCATTGATCTCTCTATAATTATGTATCACAAAACATTAATGACGAGTGAATTAATTATCTTTTTTTTACAAGTAATTAGGATATCGTAATGAATTAATTAACGTTAGAGATTAAGATGGGTTTTATTTATTGTGGGTGTGGGTGGGTGAGGGTGGGTGTGTGGGGGGTGTGGGTGGGTGTGTGGGGGGTGTGGGTGGGTGGGGTGTGGGTGGGTGTGTGGGGGGTGAGGGTGGGTGTGTGGAGGGTGTGGGGGGTGAGGGTGGGTGTGTGGGGGGTGAGGGTGGGGTGAGGGTGGGGGGTGAGGGTGGGTGTGTGGAGGGTGTGGGTGGGTGGTGCAGTAGCAGTACACACACAGGCGGCCATTGTCTACCCCAAGGTTACCCAGCTAGTGAGGGAGGGGGAAGGGAGGAATGTAGAGGGAGTGGATGGAGGTAGGGAGGGGAGGGGAGGGGTGTAGAGGGAGAGGGAGGGGTGTAGAGGGAGAGGGAGGGGTGTAGAGGGAGAGGAAGGGTGTAGAGGGAGAGGGAGGGTGTAGAGGGCGAGGGAGGGTGTAGAGGGAGAGGGAGGGTGTAGAGGGCGAGGGAGGGTGTAGAGGGAGAGGGAGGGGTGTAGAGGGAGAGGGAGGGGTGTAGAGGGGGAGGGAGGGTGTAGAGGGAGAGGGAGTGGTGTAGAGGGAGAGGAAGGGTGTAGAGGGGGAGGGAGGGTGTAGAGGGAGAGGGAGTGGTGTAGAGGGAGAGGGAGGGGTGTAGAGGGAGAGGGAAGGGTGTAGAGGGGGAGGGAGGACAGCCACGAGCATTGGCAGGTGAACTAAATGGTGTACATGTGAAGGTACACGGCAGCAGTGAGCCAGCCCCGTGTTGTCATTATTTAGCGAATGGTGGCCACTTTGTTGACTGTTCTGGGGGGGGGGGGGGGGGGGCATGTTGTACCGGGGGTAAAAATGTTCTCGTCTCTTTAACACACATTTCATTGGGTTTGTTCTTCCGCTGTTCCGTCCGTCTTTCAGTCTGTAATACGTGTGTGTGCGTGTGTGTGTGTGTGTGTGTGTGTAATGACGTCTGCAGTGTTCGTAGCTGAGGAAAAAATATAACAATATAATACGTCCAAAAAAACAACAAGAAATATTCCCCCTTATCCTCTTATTTTTTCATTAGATACCAGGAAGCTATATCAACTTTGGGGGGGGGGGGGTGTTGGAGTGATTGAGTTGTTTTAATTGGCGTTAATTGTAAACCCAGAGGCCAGGTGAGTGTCTTGTTTATGTCAGGGTTTGTACCAGGTAGGCGAGTCATGACCGTATACTTAGAAGTGTGTGTGTGTGTGTGTGTGTGTGTGTGTGTGTGTGTGTGTGTGTGTGTGTGTCACTTGGATTCCTTCTCACATCTCCACTAAGAGGAAAAAACACAATGAACGTAATTTTTAGAATCGATCGTGGAGTCGTGGTTGGAATGAGTCATCTTGTGGCTCATCTCTTCTTCCTCCTCCTCCTCCCCTCCAAAAAAGTATCTTGACTCCTTTACTCAACGGACGAATGATTTTTTTTTTATAGAATCCATCTTTGTATCGTAGTGAAAATGACGTTCTTGGATGTTAGGAGAATCGATCTTCGTGTGGTAGGTTAGGTCAGGTCAGGTTAGGTTTGGTTGGCCTTCGTGGATTCCTTCTCGCATCTTCCAGTAACAAGAAAAATTTATAATTAGTATTGGAAATTTCTGTGAATCTGATCCAGCAGCTGTGGTACCTGGAATAATGATTAGTATATCCTCTCGTGTTGATAAGATATACTGTAATCTCTCTAGCTCTCTCTCTTTCTCTCTCTCTCACACACACACACACACACACACACACCAAGGTTCTAAAGTGCCTGTGTTGACTTGGTATCTGGCAGGTGAGTGTGTGTGTGTGTGTACAACCCCCCGAAAGTTAGTTAATTAAATGCAAATTAGCCCTGGGTGTACCTGTACTGAGTTATGTTGTTTGTTAATGATGTAAGTTGGGTGGTTTTATTTTTTTGGGTGAGGGAGGAGTGTCGAGGTAATGCCAGGCTGGTGGTGTACGGGAGTGGTCCTAAGTTGCTGGACACTACAGAAGGGGAGAGGAACAGGGTGTGTGTGTGTGTGTGTGAAAGACGTTTATTGCGTGTTGATGGGCCAACTCAAACACGCACCGAAAATACATACCAAGTTCATTAGGGGTTTAAAGTTAGTATGGTATTGATGTGTTAGACTATAAACAGCACACACACACACACACACACACACACACACACACACACACACACACACACACCTGATATGACTCCTCTTAAGTATAGGAGTTGAATTTCAGTCATCAGAAAGGTATTGAATTTGCACTGTGCCTCCAGGTAAGAAGAGCTCCCTCACCTCCAATTAGTGGGAGTAGTAAATGGGTTACCTGAAGATTAACCACCCCAACCTAACCTAACCTCACAGTGAGATCCGATTACACTAAAGTCCGATTACACTGAGTTTCGATTACACTGACCCGATTGCACTGAAATTCGAATCCTTTGAGTCATTTACACTGAAATTCGATTACATTTGAGATCCGATTACACTGAGACTCGATTACACTAAAACTGTACTGTTAACGGCCGTAATGACATGAGAATTACACTGAGACTCTACCTTAAGTACGTAGGCTCACTTAGCAGGAGGGGGAGTCTCTGGAGTAATATTTGTAGATTAGATTTCAGGAAGATTATGTTTTTCCTTCCTTCCTTCCTTCCTTCCTTCCTCTTTCATTCCTTCTTGCTCCTTCCTTCCTCCTGCTCCTCCCACTTCCCTCCCTCCTTCCTTCTTCCTGGTCCTCCCACTTCCCTTTTCTTCCTCCTTCATTCATTGTTCTTCCCTCTTCCTCTTTTTAGCATTCTTTCTCCATCCTCCTTTCCTTCTCCCTTTTCTCCTCTTCCCTCCTATAACCCCCCTCCCCTTTTTTCCCCTCATCACCACCTCCTCTCCCCACTTCCTCTCTTTCCTCCTCACCTCCTCTCTCCTCCTTCCTCCTCTCGTTTTGCAGTCATCCATCATCTTCTTGTGATTTTTTTTTTTTACTTTTCTCTATAATTTAGTTGAGTCGTCCTCCGAGGTTCTTATTATTCCCGTTCTGAACTCTCTCTCTCTCTCTCTCTCTCTCTCTCTCTCTCTCTCTCTCTCTCTCTCTCTCTCTCTCTCTCTCTCTCTCTCTCTCTCTGTGTGTGTCTGGTTTTTGAAGTTCATTTTTTATGGGGGAGGAAGAAGGAAGGGGGGAAGGAGGGAGATAGGAAGGAAGGAAGGAAGGAAGGAACGTAGTGAGGGAGGAAGGACGTGACCTAACCTAACCCCCTGCCACCACCCTGATTTAGTAATAATCAGGGCGAGTTAAGTCGGGGTGTTTATTCTTCAGGTGTGCACTACGTCAGGTGTTTGTGTTGAGATAGTCATGTGTGTCGGGGAGTCACATATTAACGGTGAGTGACGGTCGCGTGTGTGGTGACGTAGGAATTATGTTACGACGTCATGGTTTGGTCCCTCATTAGTCGGCAGCCAGGTGTGTTGATGTCAGGTGTATGTGTGTGTGTGATCATGTGTTAAGTCAGGGTCTGTATTTGTGTGTGTGTGTTAAAATTTCACACCATTTTCTTGACCTATATTTGCGATGTTATATATACAAAACACGCACCCCACACACACACACACACACACACACACACACACACACACACACACACACACACACACACACCTTGACTACCTAATATTCACGTAAATATATTAAATTTATATATAGAAATGAGACTAAAATTGAATAAAAGCCCTCGTGTATTTGTTTTCCAATGAAGTTAAACTATTTTTTTTTTTTGGGGGGGGGGGGGGAGTTGGTTAGGTTAGGTAGTGGTCAAGCTCTACCTTCGTGTGGTGTTGAAGGTCAGAGTGGAGTAGGGGACCTCCCTCCGTACCTCCACAGCCAGCTAGGATCTTTACTACCGCCAGCCAACGCCCTAACAAGGTCACCACTAGACGACTTCATTACAGGGTGTTGTACAAAGTGTGTGGCTGGGTAAATGGAGCCCAGATATTGTCCTTGCCTCTGTCTGTGTGTGTGTGTGTGTGTGTGTGTGTGGTCACTGTACCTGTAATTTAGGCAAGACTGTATAGAAATAAACTGTACCTGTATTTTACACCTGAAATTTGTACCTTGATTACTATTTTAGGTATAAGTTGTGTTGATGTTTCAGATGATACAGTTTACCTTGAGGAAATTGCTGTACCTGTAATTAATAAGGAACACCTGTATTTTTCCAACTGTAAACAAACATGAATTTCTCGACTGTCGGGGAGGGGAGGTTAGTTGGTGGTGAGGGGAGGTTAGTTGGTGGTGAGGGGAGGTTAGTTGAGGGGAATCAGCAGTACAGGGTTAGACGTGGGTGAGGGGAAGGTAATTGAGAATAAGGGGAGACTATAGTTATGAGTGAGGGGAGGTTACTACCACTACTACCACACACACCACAACACTACTACCACAACACTACCACCACAACACTACCACCACAACACTACCACCACACCACTACCACACCACTACCACCACACACACCACCACCACCACACACACCACCACCACTACCACACACACCACAACACTACCACCACACCACTACCACCACACCACCACCACCACACCACCACCACACACACCACAACACTACTACCACAACACTACCACCACACCACTACCACACCACTACCACACACACACACACTACCACACTACTACCACACCACTACTACCACAACACTACTACCGCACACACACCACCACACTACTACCACAACACTACCACCACAACACTACCACCACAACACTACCACCACAACACTACCCCACTACCACACACACCACCACACCACTACCACACACACCACCACACCACGGAGAAGGGGGGGGGGCGGCTCGGCATTGATTTCCTATACGGGGAGGGGGGGGGGGCGCAGAAACGTGATCCCTGCCTAGCCTGCCTTCCTCACTGTCACGCCCTGCCCTCCTGCTTCCTCCTCCTCCTCCTCCTACATCCTCCTACAGCCTCCTTCTCTCCCCTCTCCTACATCCCTCTCTCCCCTCCTACATCCTCCCCCCCCTTCCTACATCCTCCCCCCTTCCTACATCCTCCCCCCCTCCTACAGCCTCCTCCCCTCTCCTCCTACAACCTCCTTCATCCTCCTCTCCCCTCTCCTTCATCCCCCTCCCTCTTCCCTCCCCCTTTGGGTCTATCCAAGTTGGCTCCTCCCCCGGTGTAACTAACCAGGGCGTAACCCCACTCTATCCCCTCTTCCTTGCTCCTCCATCCTCCTCCTGCTTCCATCATCTCCTTTCTCTTCCTCCGTCTTCTGCTGCTCCTCCTCCTCCATCTCCTCTTCCTCTCTCCATCACCTCCTTCTTCCCCCCCTCCCTCCCCCTCCTCCTATGGGTAGGGGGGGGGGGAGAACAGAGGGGTGGAGAGCTAAATAAAGGGACAAAAACGGGGCTAATGGCTTCCAATCGGACGTCACCTAACCATCATGACTAGAGGCCATTACCACTGGACGCCGTTAAGGGTTCGGTTGGGTTAATCTGGGTTGGGTTGGATTGGGCCTGGCTGGGGTAGGTTAGGTTAAATTGGGTTAGGTTAGGATTGGGACCGTTTAATCAGTCACTAGCATTAATAGTGTCTCTTTCTTTATTACCCCTTTCTTCCCCCTTCCCGCTTCTTCCCCCTCTCACCCCTCCCCCTTCCCCCCTTCCCCTATTAGGACATTTAACCCCCCCCCTTTTCTTAGCTCAGTAGAATGTAACCCCAATTTCCTGTAAAAAGGTGGGTGGGTGGGTGGTGGGGGAAGCGGGCGGCACCAGCACTTCCCGTCGCCCACCATGGTTGGTGTGGGTGGCGTGGAGGAGAGGACGGTGTGGTTGGTTGGGTGGGTGGGTGGCGTTGCAAATGGATGAAAGTAGGTGGGTGGGATGCAGGTGCTGGGTGGCGTGGATGGTACAGGTGTTGGGTGGCTGTTACAGGTGTGGGGTGGCGTGCAGTGTGGCTGGTATAGGTGTGGGGTGGCGTGCAGTGTGGTTGGTACAGGTGTGGGGTGGCGTGGGTCCTACATTCACTCACTTAGGGATGGGAAGGAAATACTGCACGTTCCCGAGGTCTTCCTGTGTGAAGGTCTCTCCCCCCCCCCCTCCCCCCATCTCCCTCTCCCCCTCCTGTACCTCTCCTACCTCCTCCGTTGCCTCCTAGCTCTCCCAGACCTCCTACCTCTCCCATATACAACCTTCCCTCCCACGTATACTAATTTCACTCTCCCACACCCCCCACCCATTCCACTTTCTCACTTCTCTCTTTTTTCCGTACTTTTATCTTTTCTCTCTCTCTCTCGTTTTTTTCCATCTGTTTCCCTTACTGTTCCATTCTCCTCCTCCCTTTTCCCTCTCCTCCCTCCCTTCCATCTATCTCCCTCCGTTCCCCCTTTTCTCTCCCTCATTTACTTTTCCATCTTTCTCCCTCTCCCTCCCTTATTCAGTCTCTCCCTTTCCCACCTCCCTCCATCCCTCTCCCTGCCTGTCCCACACTCGACCTTCACTCTTCCTGCCATCTCACCTGTCGACCTCTACCTGATCTTCCTCTCCCACGGTTACCTGAGGCTGTTCCACTTTCACTCTCCAGGTGTCTCTGCCCCCGTTCCACCGTTCTCTGTTCCGTTCCAATGTCTCGTGTCTCCTGTTTCATTCCACCGTTGTATGTTGTATTTAGCCCTGTTCTTATGTTGTTCCCTTCCACCGGTGTGTTGTCTGTGTTTTGTTCTCCATTGATGTGTTGCAGCGTCCTCAACACACACACACACACACACACACTACCATCTTGTGTTGCAGTTAATCATGTGATGCTATGTTGAACCCTCCTGGTAGCCCATGTGTTGCAGTGTTGCATTCTCCTTGGATATATATATACACCTGTGTTGCTCCTCTCTGCCGCATGCCTATTGAGTACCTGTGTTGCAGAGAGCTTTGGGTACCGGTGTTGCAGAGAGCCTTGTTTAGACTCGTAGCTTCATTCCAGCCTTTGTTGCAGAAGCACCCCGCTCTGTGCCTCCCTTCCCTCCCCCTCCTTCCCTCCTCTCCCCTCCCCCTTCTCCATCCCCCTCCTTCTCCCCCCTCACCATATCCTGCCTCTTCCTGTCTTCCCTAAACCTTCTTCACTCTACCCTGTTGTTTTCTCCTCCCCCTCTTTCTCCACCTCCTTGTTACGTCTCTGTTATTGCATTCTTTATTTATTTATCATTTGCTGTGTTACAGTTATTCATTCTTCTCCTGTAATCTCTCTCTCTCTCTCTCTCTCTCTCTCTCTCTCTCTCTCTCTCTCTCTCTCTCTCTCTCTCTCGTGTACCCTAGGCATGTAGAGGTTAATGGTGTGTTTTTGTCAGGTGTGGTGCCGGTGCAGCTGCTCCCCTCCCTCCCTCTCACCCCCCTTTCCCTTCCCTCCCGGTAAACACTGCCTTGTTTCCTCCCTCGTGCAACTTTTTTGTCTACCTCCTCCTCCTCCTCCCTTCTTCCTTCACGGTTTACCCTTTGGCGTCTCTCTCTCTCTCTCTCTCTCAGGTGTCCACACTTGTCCAAAATACTCTGCACACTACTGGCGACATCTGGCAGCTATTTCTGACCCTCGTGTGTGATTGGTCAGCTGGGGGGAGGGGGCGGGGCGGGGTGTTGTTTTGACCTACGTGAGAATGAACACAAAAAAAATAACCAAAAAACAAAACAAAAACAAAAAATTTAACAAAACAAAAACAATAAAACAAAACTAAAACAAAACAAAAAACGAGACTATTATTATAAAGTACAAAAAAATAAGTTTGGTGTTTTGGTTATGACTTAAAATAAATAAAAATAGTTTTGTATGAGGGAAAAAACAATGACATAAGTTTTGATGTTTTAAAAGTGACTTAATTACAATGTATCTTACCTGAATAATTAACGATCAAGGTGTGGTGATGCTCTCAGGTGTGTTGAAGTATACTCACTCAACTCACTCACTCGCACGCACATTCACTCACTCACATTAACCCTTGTGTCGATAAAGGCAAAAGGGGTTAGCTTGTTATGTCTGGCTTGAGAACTGTAGACATCAGTAACTAATGGGCCCATGTCTTAATGGGCCCACTAGTACCTACTACCACCATCCCCCCCACCCACACCAACCACCATCCCCCCCACCCACACCAACCACCATCCCCCCCCACACCAACCACCATCCCCCCCCCCCCAAAACAGTGCTACGGATGGTGGTGGAGATAAAATGTGTTAGTGATTAATGAAGACAAATGCCTACGTGTCTGTTTGGGTACATCTGCTAGTGTTGTGAGTTAGTTGTGGTTATAGTGAGAGTTATAATAGCAATGGTAGGCTAGTTGTGAGTTATTGTTGTGATAATAATAGTTTAATAATAGTAATAATAATTGTCTGTCATTGTTGGTCTGTCTGTCTGTCTGTCTGTCTGTCTCATTTTGGTGTGTGTCTGACTGGCTGTCGTTATGTCTGTATGTCTTGTCTTACTGTCTGTCTGTGTCCGTCCGTCCGTCTGTAATCATAAGGATATAAATTAACACGTCCTACAATTTTCTACGGACTGTCACGAACGGTCATTGTGTCGAGGTGTTCGTACTTGGATGCCCCCTTCCCCCTCCCCCCCTCCCTCCCCCCCTCCTCCCTCCAATTTCCCCCTCCTCCAACCATGGACCATTTTCAGGGACCGAATTATGGTCCTTTGTCGTGTCATGGTCGTCTTGCCTCGGGTGGGGGGGGGGGGGGGGGTTTAAGTCATGGTCATATGGCGTAAAGAAATATGAGTCTTATTTGTTATGGATTTTAGGGTGAATGTTCCGTGTCTTGTTGTTATTGTTATCCGTGTTGAGTGAATTATTGTGTTTTTTTACGTTTTGTTGTTTTCGATTCATGGGTTTTGTTACGTGGGTCCCTGTCCTAATGGGCCCCTTTTTATCGTTATGGGGCCCGGATCATAATAGTTCCCAGTTTCAAGTTTGATTAGGTTGGTCCCTATTAAGAGTGGGGTCTTGGGGCCCATTAGGACTGAGACCTATTTAGGACTAAGGACCCATTAGGACTAAGGGTCCATTAGAACGGACATCCGTTAGTACTAAGGGCCCATTAGGACAGAGAGCTGTTAGACCCGGGGCCCAATTGATATTCAGGCAGTAATTTTCTGCCGGATGAACTAAATCTTGAGCTTGTATGGTCCGTCGCCTTGACCCCCCCCCCCTCCTCTCCCTTCCCCCTTCTTCCCCTCCCCCTCTTTCCCTCCTCCTCCCCCTCTTTCCCCTTCCCTCCTCTTGCGGTGAGGATGGGACCAGAAAGGGAGAATGCTGGGAAAAGGGTGCAGGGGAAGGGGGGAGGGAGGGTATTGGGGAAGGGAGGAGGGTGCGAGGGGAGGTGATAGGGAGAAGAAATGAGAGAGTGAGAGTGTAGGAGGATAGGATAGGAGACAGGGAGGGTAGGAGACAGGGTGGCTAGGAGGCAGGACGGGTAGGAGGACAAGGAGGTATAGCGACCCTTGAAGGTGTTCCAGTGTTGTACCTGTTAATTAGTAGCGACCCCCCCCCCCCCACTCTCCTTACCTGTGTTTCCCAGACCTTACCCCCGCCCGGCGCCATCTTGAGTTTGAGTATTAACCATCGTCCCTTTCTGACTTGACTGATGTATTATGCTTTTAACTAACTAACTAACTTTATTATTGTTTATTTTATTCATGACTTATTTTTTGTTCTTGTTATTTTTGTTGTAATTGTTATGTTATTATTATTGTTATTATTTCTTATTCATTATTATTCCTTACCTGTGTGTGTGTGAATATTTGTCTGTCCTCTTGAACAAATAAACAGACAAACAAACAAATAAGTCTCACCCTCCACAGACGCTTCGAGTTTGTTTTTGCTGTTGTTGTTGTTGTATATTTTTGTTTGTTTTTGTTTCATAGCTTCTGGTGTAATCGGATTAAAGACTCTGTTTAAACGGCGTGTGATGGGATGTTTGCCTTATTACGCTGTTGTAGGAGCCGATTTACGATGCTTTGGGACCCGATTTATGCTGTTTTAGGACCCGATTTACGATGCTGTGGGACCCGATTTACGCTGTTTTGGGACCCGATTTACGCTGTTTTGGGACCCGATTTACGATGTTGTAGGACCCGATTTACGCTGTTGTGGGACCCGATTTACGCTGTTTTGGGACCCGATTTACGCTGTTTTGGGACCCGATATTCAGTGTTGCTTTTATGCCCTTATAACCCGCCTCTGATGTCTCCTGTGTGTACGGTCATGGGGAGGGGGTGATGAGGGAGGGGGTGATGAGGGGGGGGGTTAAGGGAGGGGGTGATGAGGGAGGGGGTGATGCCTAGGTAGGTGTGTTACTTCTGTTCCCTACCTGGCTATACTTGCATTATGTATAAGGTGTGTGTGTGTGTGTGTGTGTGTGTGTGTGTGTGTGTGTGTCAGTCAAATTGTCTTGTTTGCGATTTTTCCTAGACAATTGATTTTGCTTTGTTGATAGTGACGGTGTGTAGTGGTGTAGTGTGTGGGCGAGCTGGGAGTGAAGGTGTAGCCAGTGAGAGTGAGGGAGAGAGAATGTGAGTGTAGTATGGGGGGGGGGGATGTAGAGTGTGCACGAGGCAGGTGGGTGTAATGGGAGAGACAGGTGTAGGTGTTGTGGGTGTAGTCACAGGTGTAAGGGGTGTAGTGTGTTTGAGAGGGAGGAGTGTTTAGTTTCACAGGTGTGTGTGTGTGGGGGGGGGGGGGTAACGTGGACCAGGTCTCTCTCTCTCTCTCTCTCTCTCTCTCTCTCTCTCTCTCTCTCTCTCTCTCTCTCTCTCTCTCTCTCTCTCTCTCTCCATATTCCAATTATATCTTCTCTATCTCTCACACACACTCTTCCTCTCCCCCCCCCCCACACTCTCTCCTCCACCTCTCCCACACACACCTTGAGTACGTTGATTTGACCTCTTGAGAACGATGACAATCCCTTGATTTAATCTAACCTGAATTAACTTGACCAACTCTAACCTAACCTAATTTAGCCTTAATATTAGGTTAGGTTAGGTCAGGTCAGGTTGAGGGCCATTAGAACTGAGGCCATTAGACCAGTGGGCTATGTTCAGTATAGAACACCTGTATAATCGGGATTACCTGTCCTGTTCACTATTTATAGAGAAGTAATCCTAAATCCCCCCCCCCCCCCCTCCCGTGTTCCTGATTGGTCCTTCCCCAAGATACTGCTGTGGCTCTTGATTGGTCCATCATTGTGTGTCATTGGCCCGTGATTGGTTGGTTAAGGTGGGAAGCTGCATGTTGATTGGTTAATGAGACGCACCATCACCCTGGCTTCTCATAATTTGGAGTGTGACAGTGACCCATGGCAGGTAGAGTGTCTTCGGGGGTGAGGTTTCGAGTGCCAGGTTTGGAGGGTGAGGTTTCAAGTGCCAGATTTCGAGGGTGAACTTCCGAGTGTTAGGTTTGGAGGGTGAGGTTTCAAGTGTGAGGTTCGGAGGGTGAGGTTTCAAGTGTAAGGTTTGGAGGGTGAGGTTTCAAGTGTGAGGTTTGGAGAATGAAGCCCTGTATAGATCCATCTGTTTAAAGGTTCAGTGGGTGGCGGTGAAGCGGATTATTGCCTTGATAAATGTTGCATGAGGTAGCCGGGGTTGTTTTGGTTGACACACTCTTGTTTTGGGTTGATACTCTGACCTGACCTAACCTAACCTAACATAACCTAACCACAACCTAACCTAACCACAACCTAACCACAACCTAACCTAACCTGACCTGACCTAACCACAACCTAACCTAACCTAACCTAACCTAACCTAACCTATATCATGACGGCCGAGAGGGGAGGGGGTCTAGATAGATGGATAGTCACACACACACACACACACACACATATATCTTGATAGAGTGAGTCAACATACATACATACATAGGTGTGTTTATAGGCATATAGATGTACATACTGTAGATATAAATTAGTAGGAGGTCGACCATCATTAATGCCGCGGTGGACATTTAATTGGGTAGTTGATTACGGATTTTATTGGCAGGAAGATAATGTTAATGGGGAGTGTGTGGGGTGGGAGTTGGGGAGTGTGTGGGGTGGGAGTTGGGGGAGTTTATGGTGGGAGTAGGGAGTGTGGGGTGAGTTTTGAGGGATTTTTGGGGAGTGAGATGAGGAGGTAGAGAGATAGTTGAATAGATTGAGAGAGAGAGAGAGAGAGAGAGAGAGAGAGAGAGAGAGAGAGAGAGAGAGAGAGAGAGAGAGAGAGAGTCTACCTGTCCCCCATCGTCACCCAGCCAATACTACACCTTTAGACACACCTTTAATTAAGTCACCTGGTCGCTTTATCTCTCACCTGGTCGCTTTATCTCTCACCTGGTCACTTTATCTCTCACCTGGTCGCTTTATCTCTCACCTGGTCACTTTATCTCTCACCTGGTCACTTTATCTCTCACCTGGTCGCTTTATCTCTCACCTGGTCGCTTTATCTCTCACCTGTTCTCTTTATCTCTCACCTGGTAGCTTTATCTCTCACCTGGTCGCTTTATCTCTCACCTGTTCTCTTTATCTCTCACCTGGTCGCTTTATCTCTCACCTGGTAGCTTTATCTCTCACCTGGTAGCTTTATCTCTCACCTGGTCGCTTTATCTCTCACCTGGTCGCTTTATCTCTCACCTGGTCACTTTATCTCTCACCTGGTCGCTTTATCTCTCACCTGGTCGCTTTATCTCTCACCTGGTAGCTTTATCTCTCACCTGGTCACTTTATCTCTCACCTGGTCGCTTTATCTCTCACCTGGTAGCTTTATCTCTCACCTGGTCGCTTTATCTCTCACCTGTTCTTATCTCTCACCTGTTGTCTTCTCTCTCCCGACCATTGACTCCACATCCTGTCTGTGTAATTGTTAGTCTGTGAGCGTCAATTCCTCACTCAATTTGGGTGGAAATTGACGAGGAAAAACTTGGTAGGGGGTTTGTGGTTGGTTGAAACTAGGGTCGTTTGTGGTTGGGTTGTGGTCGGATTTTGTCTTTGTTTAGTGTAATGGGATTTTGTGGTGGGATTTCGTCTGATGTTTAGACTAGTGGGATTTTGTCTTATGTTTAGGTTAATGGGATTTTGTGGTGGGATTTTGTCTTATGTTTAGGCCAATGGGATTTTGTGGTGGGATTTTGTATCGTGTTATTGCCTATTGGGATTTTCTTTTATGATTTTATTTAATTGTACTCGGGCGTGAAATAACCAAGGGGGAGTCGCCTCAGAGACAACAACTGCTGGTACCATTAGTGTGGGCGTGTGTGACGGGCGGGCGGCTCTTCCCACGCCCACCGCTTACGCCTGGTGATTTTTAACCTTGCAATATACCTGTGTGGTTTTCCTCCCTTGCAGTCGTCCATTGTCCTATTGCAATACGTCTTTTTATCTTGCAATATGTTAGTTGTTCTTTGCAATAAAGTGTTTTTGTTGTGGTATGTTGCAAAGTTGTATTACGTGGGTGTTTGCAATGCCTTTACCACCCCCCCCCCCCCCCCTCGCAATTCGTGTGATTAGGTTAAGTCAGGTGAGATTAGGTTATGTGTTGAGTTAATGGAAGTGAGATAGGCGTTCTTACATCCCCAGTCTAGTGAGGGGTGGTGAGGTGAGGTGAGGTTAGGTGAGAAGGAATGAGGTGAGGTGAGGTAAGGTGTGTGGGTTGTGGGGCAGGTTTTAGGGATTGGCTGCCCATGACCTTGAGACTGACCCGTAGGTGTACCACGCCCTCCTACCCACCCTACCCACTCACCCCACCCCACTCACCCACCCACTCTCCCTCTCACCCCTCCCTATCTGGCTTGCCCACCCTCTTCTAGCTTACCCGTTCACCCACTTACCTTGATACCCACCTTACCTTCCTGCCCACCTTACCCACCTTACCTTCCTTCCTGTCCTCCTTAACACCCACCTTGTTTGCCCACCTTCGTTCCCTCTCCCACACTGTGCCAGACCACTCGCTTCCTCCTACTCGCTTCCTCTCACTCAACCAGCTTCCTTCTCCATCCCATCCATTACCACACCCACCAACCACATTACTCCCCCCCTCCCTCCCCCTCCTCACCCCACCCTCCCCCTCCTCCTCACTAGACTGCCACTCTCTCCCTTCCTCCTCTTTCCTTCTCAGCTAAACCCCTCCACCGCCCCTCCAATACAACCCCCTTCCTCTTCCCCTCACCACCACTCCCCCTCCCCTCTATTCCTATCCTATCTCCCCCACCACACCCCTTCCTCCCCTTTCATCGTTCCAACTCACCCCCCCCCTTTCCCCCCTTACCCCTCCCCCCCCTCTCAATTGATCAATCATCTTTGTTTCTTTAATAAATGGATTCTTTTTTCTCTTCTTTGGTGCATCTGGAAGGTAGGCTCTCTCTCTCTCTCTCTCTCTCTCTCTCTCTCTCTCTCTCTCTCTCTCTCTCTCGCGAATTTTACCCAAGTTAATACTAATGGCGGCCATGTCAGGGTGATGGGTATGATTCACTTGTATACATTAAAATATATCTTTTATTAATGATAAGTTATGTTACTTTATTTGTTCTCTCTTTCTTTACAGGTAAGTGACGTCAGCATTAGCGTTTAAGTGACGTCATCATTGTTGGCGAAGACAGTGCGTTGAGGTAAGAGGACTTTGGAAGTGTGTGTGTGTGTGTGTGCGTGCGCGCGCCATTTATCACTCTTCTCCTCCTCTTCATCATCATCATCTCCGTTCTCTTCTTCATCGTCCTCTAGTCTTCCCTCCTCCCCCTTCATTATCCTTCCTCTTCCTCCTCCCTCTTCCTCCTCCTCCCTCTTCCTCCTCCTCCTGGGACTTGTAAATCGACAGTTCTAATACACGATCGTCTCAGTGTGATGTTCCAGCCTCTCTCTCTCTCTCTCTCTCTCTCTCTCTCTCTCTCTCTCTCTCTCTCTCTCTCTCTCTCTCTCTCTCTCTCTCTCTCTCTCTCTCTCTCTCTTTCTCTTCTCTCCTCCATTCCATATCCCCTCGTTTTCACATCCTCTCCCCTCCCATTTCCTCCCCTCGCTTCCCTTTCCACCTCTGACTGGACGGAATAGCACTGCTGGGGTGAGCCTAGAATGGTAATGGGAAAGGGGGGGGGGGAGTTGGATAGATGGGAAGATTAGCACACAGTGGGAGGGGAGGGGAGGAACGGAGGGGGAGGAAAGTGTGGAATGGAGTAGGAGGAACAGGGTGTGGAACGGTAGTGGAGGAGGAACAGGGTGTGGAACGGTAATGGAAGAGAAAGGAACAGGGTGTGGAACGGTGTGGAACGGTAGTGGAGGAGGAGGAACAGGTTGTGGAACGGAGGAGTAGGAAGACAGTGGAACAAAAACATGTGGAATAGTGTGCGAACCGCGGAACAGGGTGGAACAGTAGGTGAAATGACAAACATCTCATGATGGTCTCTCTCTCTCTCTCTCTCTCTCTCTCTCTCTCTCTCTCTCTCTCTCTCTCTCTCTCTCTCTCTCTCTCTCTCTGTCATTGGCGGTGGGACGTGCATGCGTGTGTCATTCACTCACGCTGATTGACATTTGTGTGTGTGTGTGTGTGTGTACGGTGACGATAGTGGTAACTCTGGTGGGGATGTTAGTGGTGCTAGTGGCTCTGGTAGTAATGCTAGTAGTGGTGACAGTAATAGTAGTTATAGCAGTCGTCGTAGTAGTAGTGTTGATGGTAGTAGTGGTAGAGGAGGAGGTGGCCAGCGATCAATATTACACCCTCAATAGACGAGAACTGGGGGGAGGGGTGCGTCGTCATGTAGGAGGGAGGGAGGGAGAAGAGGGGGGCGTCATGTAGGAGGGAGGGAGGGTGAATAGGGGGGGCGTCGTCATGTAGGAGGGAGGGAGGGAGAAGAGGGGGGCGTCATGTAGGAGGGAGGGAGGGTGAATAGGGGGGGGAAGTCGTCATGTAGGAGGGAGAAGAGGGGGAGGGGGGCGTCGTCATGTAGGAGGGAGAGAGAGCCCGGCCATCCCATCCTGCTGTGGGAGATCTCGTACCCCCCCCCCCCCCCCATGAACCCTTGAACTTTTGAAGCAATAAACCCGTGAACCACTGAATCCCTGAACCTTTGAAGCTCTGAACTTGTGAGACTCTGAACCCCCGAACCTTTGAAGCTCTGAACCTGTGAGACTGAACTCCCCGAAGCTTTCAACCATTAATTTACTAAACCTTTGAAACCGTCAGCCTCTGAATCCTCGAAACCTTGGACCAGTGAACCTTTGAACTCCCGAATCAATGAACCTCTGAACACCTGCCATGGATAAATTGGTTGACAGGTACAGGTGTGTGTGTGTGTGTGTATTGAGTAAATGATTAATAGGATTGCACTTGTGGTGGTTCACTTACCTGTGTCGTATAAGATGGATGAAGTAGACACGTGTCAAGTCATCCGTGTGGTGGTGGATGAGGATGAGTGGTCGAGTCATCCATGGTGTCATATGTTGGTGGTGACTCAACAGTGTGTCAGGTGTCAGTCGATGGTCATACCTGGTTTGACACTACCTGGCTACACACACCTGTGAGGATGTGTAGTATTGAATATTATGACGAGGGGAAATGTGGTGACTAACCTAAGGAGTGAGGGGAAAGGTGGTGACGGTAACCTGGGATTGAGAGGAAAGGTGGTGACGGTCTCCTAGGAGTGAGGGGAAATGTGGTGACGGTAACCTAGGAGTGAGGGGAAAGGTGGTGACGGTAACCTAGGAGTGAGGGGAAAGGTGGTGACGGTAACCTGGGAGTGAGGGGAAAGGTGGTGACGGTAACCTAGGAGTGAGGGGAAAGGTGGTGACGGTAACCTGGGAGTGAGGGGAAATGTGATGACGGTAACCTAGGAGTGAGGGGAAATGTGATGACGGTAACCTGGGAGTGAGGGGAAAGGTGGTGACGGTCTCCTGGGAGTGAGGGGAAATGTGGTTAGGGGTCAGGTCAGGTCGGTACAGCAGGATCTTGAAGAGTATTGTATGAGGGGTTGAAATTGCCTGTCGCCTCCTGCTGGTTAAACCTTGTGGTGTGTGTGTGGTGGGGGGGGGGGGGGGGTTGGTTGGTAAGCCGGGCTCTTATCTCAAGCATCACACAACCACTATCACTACCACCACTACATCACCACTACTACCATAACTACCACCACCACTACCATAACTACCACCACCACTACCATAACTACCACCACCACCAAGCTTGACCAGATAGTAATCAACCAGACTGCCACAAAGTTGGGGGTTGGTCACTTCAGTTTGGTGGAGAGTGTGGCACTATACAGGTCCAGGTGGCACTACTAGGGTCTGTATCACGCAGAACCTATTAACCTAACCTAACCCAGACTGAATGACCTGAAGATTAGACACCCTAGCTTATTTCACCTCAAGAATGACCACACTAACCTAACCTAACTTTGGGAGGGAAGGAGAAGAGGAAGGGACGAGAGGAGAAAGAAGGGGAGGTAGAGAAGGAGAAGGGGAGGGAAGGAAGGGGTTCTGGTTGTTGGGAGGGAAGAAGAGGAAGAGGGGAGTTGTTGAGCCGTAGCGACGATGATTTATTGAACAGGGAGGAGTAAGAGGGGAGGAGAGGGAAGGAAGGAAGGAAGAGGAAGACAAGGAGAGGGAGGAGAAAAAAAAGACGACGATGAGGTGAGGGAGAGAGGGAGGGAGAGAGAGCATGACGAAGATGGAGTTGAATGGTTTATTGAACGGAGGGAGAGAGAGGGAGGGAGGGTAGAGGTAGTGAGGACAGCAAGCGATGGAGGAAGTAGATAGAGAGGGAGGAAGGAGAAGAGGAGGAGGGGTAGTAGTGGTTGGTGGAGGTATAAGATGAGTGCTGTGTGTCCCTCCCCCCCCCTCCTTCCCTCCCTCCCTCCCTCCCCCTTCCCTCCCTCCCTCCCTCCCCCTTCCCTCCCTCCCTCCCTCTCCCCCTTCCCTCTCCCCCTTCCCTCCCCCCTTCCCTCCCCCCTCGATCGATATCACCCACTTCGAACTTCCTCAAATGGCTCTGAGATGGCCGCCTCCTCTTCCTGCTCCTCCTCTTCCTCCTCCTCCTCCATTGCCAGTCAGGAGGAAGAGGATTGCAAGTGATAGGAGGGCCAGAGGTGGAGGGGAAAGGAGGAGGAGTGAAGGAAGAATTGAGAGGGGCAGGGAGGGGTGCACACGCAATGGGAGGAGGAGGGAGAGTGGAGGGAAGGGGAATATTACTAATTGGAAGGAAGGGAAGGGAAGGGGCAAGAACTTCTAAGTAATAGGAGGGAGGGAGGGAGGGCTAGCAGTAATAGGAAGGAGGGAGGGCTAGCAGTAATAGGAAGGAGGGAGGGAGGGAGGGCTTACTAAGACTTTAAAGGGAAGGTGCTGGTGAGAGACCCAGTTGAGGGTGCGGTAGTGGTGGTGGTGGTGGTGGGGGGGGTGGTGGGGGTGGTGGTGGGGGGGGTGGTGGTGGTGGTGATTGGTAATGTTTGTTATGGCGCTGTTAGGGTACACAGGTAATGACTTATCAAAGGCGTACACACAGGTGGTAGTTTCGTCCCTTAATTACAGGTGTGTGTGTGAGAGAGAGAGAGAGCGCAGTGGTAGTGATAGTAGTAATAATGATGGTGGTAGTACTGGTGGTAGCGGTGGTAGTACTGGTGGCCAAGATTCAGGAGAGTGGTGTTCAGATTGACAGGAGTAATTTGTTACAGGGGGAAGACGGAAGTGGTGAGGGAGAGAGGGGGTGAGTGGTGAGGGAGAGAGGGTGAGTGGTGAGGGAGAGGGAGGTAAGGAAGATTGATGACGAGGGAGGGAGGTGGGTGGCAGGGAGAGAGAGAGAGAGAGCGAGCTTTTATTTCCTCGCTATCACCCCCCTCTCTCTCTCACCCCCCTCTCTCTCTCTCACCCCTCTCACCACCCCCATCGTCTCTCCAGGAGGCTGTGTAAGAGGTGGGGGGTGAGAAGGGGGTTGGACAAGAGAATTGGGGGGGGGGGGGTTTGCCTTTGAAGTTTTGCAGCGTCTCTCTCTCTCTCTCTCTCTCTCTCTCTCTCTCTCTCTCTCTCTCTCTCTCTCTCTCTGCACCTGATTGACGTTTACAAGTAACAAGGAAGGAAGGTCGCCATGCAGAGTGCCAATCAGGGCATAGTGTGTACCTGAGTGGCAGTCGGGTCTCTAATGTGAGAGAGAGAGAGAGAGAGAGAGAGTTGATGGTTGATAAATGAACTACTATTACGTGTATGGTTATTGATTGTGGTGGTGGTGGTAGTAGTGTGGTTGTAATGATGTTGGTAGTGGTGGTAGAAGTAACTGATGCTTGTAGTAGTAGTTGTGGTGGTTTGAGGGAACTAGTTAGTGTGTGTGTGTGTGTTAGAGAGATACAGTGGAGGGAAGCAGTGTATGGAGGGAGGGAGTGAATGACGGGAGGGAGGGAGGCAGTGTATGGCGGGAGGGAGGGAGGCAGTGTAGGAAGGAAGGGAGGGAGGGAGGCAGTGTAGGAAGGAAGGGAGGGAGGCAGTGTATGGCGGGAGGGAGGCAGTGTATGACGGGAGGGAGGCAGTGTAAGAAGGGAGGGAGGGAGGCAGTGTATGGCGGGAGGGAAGGAGGCAGTGTATGACGGGAGGGAAGGAGGCAGTGTATGACGGGAGGGAAGGAGGCAGTGTATGACGGGAGGGAAGGAGGCAGTGTATGACGGGAGGGAGGGAGGCAGTGTAGGAAGGGAGGGAGGGAGGCAGTGTATGACAGGAGGGAGGGAGGGAGACGGTGTATGGCGGGAGGGAGGCAGCGTATGACAGGAGGGAGGGAGGGAATGTATGAAGGAAGGGTGAAGGGAGTGTATGGCATGATTGCTGGAGTCTGTGGAGGGGAAGAGGAATGGTGTTGGAGGGAGACTGGCGGAGGGGAGGGAGACTAGATCGATACTCGTGCTGCTGAAGGGGAGGTCCGCCGCCCTCCCTCCCTCCCTCTGGTGATGGGCAGTGCTTCCCTCCCATCATATTACCCTTCATTACTGTTTTACTGCCCTCCCTCCCTCCCTCCCTCCCTCCCCCCGTATCCTCCCTCCGTATCCTCCCTCACTCCCTCCCTCTCTCTCACGACCAACTCTCCTTCCCTCCCTATCCTCTCCTTCCTTTCCTCATCCCTCCCTCACTAGGCTTCCCTACATTTCCCTCTTCACCACTCTACCTCCAATCGACTCCCTCCCTCACCACACAGCATCCCTCCCTCCCTCACCACACAGCATCCCTCCCTCCCTCCCTCACCACCAACCATCATCCCCCATCACTGCTCAACACGAAAACACACTTGGTGGCACTGGTCATCCGGGAGGTGGTGTAAAGTGGTGGCTCTGGCACTCCCCTCCCTCACCCCTCATCCCTTCCCTCACCCTTCACTCCCTCACTTCATCCTAACCCCCTCCTTACTCCCTCACCCCCAGGATAAATTCGCAATGCTGTGTGTGTGTGTGTGTGTGTGTGTGTGTGTGTGTGTGTGTGTGTGTGTGTGTGTGTCGCAGGGATCATTTAAAGACCCATCTCAGTTTGTTTTGGTGTCGTCAGCTGTTTTAGCCAGGTGCTGTGTACCTGAGAGAGAGGAAGGAACTTTGTTTTGATTCTTGTGACCTAAGTTTATTCATTTTATCATCATTCCTCCTTTCATTCCTTCCTCTTCTCTCCCTCCTTTTCCATCCTCTCTATTCTACCTTCTTTCCCTCTCTACATCTCTCATTTACTCCCTTTATCCCTCATCCTTCCTTTCCCTCCTTCCTTCCTTCCTTCCCCTCCATCCCTTCCTCTTCTCCCTCTTCCCTTCACTCTCCTTCTCTTCCTTCCACCTCCCTTTACTCTCCACCCCTTCCACCTCCCCCCTTCCACTCTTCACCACACGCTTTGAAGTTGCGCTCTCTCTCTCTCTCTCTCTCCTTATACATCTTGGTCTGTTCCCTCGGTTCTCTCCCCCGCCCACTATTTAATGCTATTTCCTCCCCTCTCCCTCTCTCTCCTTCCTCCCCTCTCCCCTTCTCTCTCTCTCCTCTCTCTCCCTCACCTCTTATTCTTCTCTTCGTCTGTCTCTTTCCTCAACTTTCCTCTCCCCTTCTCTTTCCTCTCTCTTGCTTCCTCTCCCCTCTTCCATTCCTTCTCCCCTCTCTTCCTTCCTTCCTTCCTTGTCTTCTTTTCCCCTCCTCTTCTTCCCTTCCCTCTCCCCTCTCTTCCTTCCCTCTCCCCTGTACATCGTCTTTTTTACCTCCTCTTCCCTCTCTCCTTTTTATTATCACCCTCCTCCTTCTTCCTCTTCTTCCTCCTCTTCTTCTTCTTCCTCCTCTTCCGCCTCTTCTTCCTCTTCCTCCTCTTCCCTGTTTATCTCTCGGCTCTCCTTTCCTCCCCTACTTTATACCTGTCACCAACTGCAGCCACCATCAATCACCTACCACCACCCCTACCAGCTACTACCATCACCACCTACAATTACCAGCGTACGTGTCTAATACCACCACCACTGCTATCAGCTATAACCACCTACCACCATCACTACCACCACCTATAACCATCCCTACCAGCTACCATTACTTACCACCATTACTATCAGCTACAACCACCATCACTGCCATCACCATAATCTACAATCATCAGCATACGTATCTACTACCACCACCTACCCCCCCCCCGTATCTACTACCACTACCTACCACCATCTACCACCATCACTACTACCAGTTTTATCTCTACTTCTCTCAGTCTTTCATATCTCTCTCCCCCCCCTCCCCTTCCTCTCCCCCTTTTCTATCTCCCCTTTTTCATACAAGTCTTTTCCCCTCGTGTATTGGCTCTCTCTCTCTCTCTCTCTCTCTCTCTCTCTCTCTCTCTCTCTCTCTCTCTCTCTCTCAACTATTTATTGTGTGTGTGTGTGTGTGTGTGTGTTGCGTGAGTGTGTGTGTGTGTGTGTGTGTTGCGTGAGTGTCATGGTAGGTAGGATGATGGCGTCTAGTGCCTCTTTAAACCCCTTTATAGTGGCGTGAGTGTCATGGTAGGTAGGATGATGGCGTCTAGTGCCTCTTTAAACCCCTTTATAGTGGCGTGAGGAAAATGATCCGTGACCAAAGACCACCCACCTAGTGATTGTAATGGCGCCGTCACCTTTAACTGTGCTGTTCTCCGCTAGCTACTGTATGGTGGTGGTGAAGGTGTGGGCAGGTGTGTGATACTGTTGGCAGGTGTGTGATACTGTCGGCAGGTGTGTGATACTGTTAACAGGTGTGTGATACTGTCGGCAGGTGTGTGATACTGTTAACAGGTGTGTGATACTGTTAGCAGGTGTGTGATACTGTCGGCAGGTGTGTGATACTGTTAACAGGTGTGTGATACTGTTAGCAGGTGTGTGATACTGTCGGCAGGTGTGTGATACTGTTGGCAGATGTGTGTGGGGTAAGGTTTATTTGGTGTGTACAGGTATCTCTCTCTCTCTCTCTCTCTCTCTCTCTCTCTCTCTCTCTCTCTCTCTCTCTCTCTCTCTCTCTCTCTCTCACGTGTAACTAAAGTGAGCAACTCTTTATTTCCGGGTTGTGTAAACAGGACGGATCCAGAAACTGTTCTACTGTGAGGAACTCTTTAATTTTTAATCCGGGTTGTGTGAACGGGGAAATCTATTTTTAAAATCCGGGGTTGTATAAACCAGGGGGAACACTATTTTAAATCCGGGTTATATAAAGAAGGGGAACTTACTATAATCCCGGGTATCGTAGACAAGGGGGGGGGGGGGACAGGGAAGGCTATATTAAATCCGTGGTGTGTAATAATGCCCGGTGTTTATGGAAGAAAGTTGTCAACATTGGGATGAGGTCTAGGTGGTTGGCCTGCTGAAGGTGTGTGTGTGTGTGTGTGTGTGTGTGTGTGTGTGTGTGTCATTTTAATTAGCGGGAGTGTTGGAGGAGGGGAGAGGGGGAGGGGGTGATGGAAAGAGGTGTGGAAGACTGGAACTGAGTGGGTAAGGAAGGAGGTGAAGGAAGGTGAGGGAAGTGGAGAAGGGAGAAAGAGGGAGAGGTGAGGGGGGAAAGTGGAGGGAGATAAGGAAGAAATGGGGGAGGGGAGGTTTGGGGTAAATGGGGGAGGGGGGGTGAGGGGTAAATGGGGGAGGGGGAGTAAATAGATTTAATAAAGAGTTTGAGGGCTTTGATGAGAACCCGGAGTGAAGTGGGTTTTGTCGCTCCGAGGAGGAACACCAGACTGGTACCTCCGCCCCCGAGAGGTCTTTGTTTACCTGTGATGCCCCCCCCCCCTCTACCTCCTACTGCTCCTACTGATGCTCCTCCTCTTCCTGCTGCTCTTCCCTCCTCCTTCCTCTCTCACTTCTCCTCCCCCTCCCTCCTCTTCCACATACCTCCAGAGTACAGTACATCTCCACTACCTCATCTACTTCTGTGTACCCTGTCTCATAAAACACCCTCCCCCCCCCCCCCATTCCCTCCCTCTTTCCCACCACTTCCCTCCCGTCCTCTCTCCATTCCCTCCACCTCCCTCCTTCACATATCACCCTGCCCTCCCTTCCTCCCTCCCTCCACCTCTGTGCTATTGTACTAAAATTACCCTCCACCTGGGTACGTTGTGGTGTCTGGCGTCAAGGCTGCGCCAGCGTGTTGGAGATGTTGGCGATTTCTAGCATGGAGTTTTACACACACAAGCGCTCTCTCTCTCTCTCTCTCTCTCTCTCTCTCTCTCTCTCTCTCTCTCTCTCTCTCTCTCTCTCTCTCTCTCTCTCTCTCTCTCTCTCTCTCTCCCGAGTTCGTTTACCTTAGAGTAATATAACCCGAGTACCTCCAGGCTAGAGTACCATTGTGTGAGTACCTCCAGGCTAGAGTACCATTGTGTGAGTACCTCCAGGCTAGAGTACCATTGTGTGAGTACCTCCAGGCTAGAGTACCAATGTGGGAGTACCTCCAGGCTAGGGTATCAATGTGGGAGTACCTCCAGGCTAGAGTACCATTGTGTGAGTACCTCCAGGCTAGAGTACTGTCAGAATAGTACTCAATAGTGTGGTCGCTGCTGGGTGGTGGCTGTATTCCCAGCTGGGCAGGGCTGAGGGGTTACTGTCCTGTCTCACTCTCTCCCTCCTCCCTTCACCTCTCCCTCCTCCCCTCACCTCCATTCTACCTTCCCTCTCCCCTCACCTCTCCCCTCACAACACGGCTCTAAAGAGTTATTACAAGCCCCTGTCCCCACCCCTCTACCTTCCTATTTCCCCTCGGCTGGCCTCACTCCCCTCACTTTCCTCACTCACTCCCCTCACTTCCCTTTCTTTTCTACTTCTCCATCCATACTGTATCTTATTCCCATTCCACTTCCCTCTTCTGTCTACCCTATTCCATTGCCCTTTCTTTCCCCTCTTTAAGTTTGTCTTTTCCTCCTTCATTCCCCTCGTTTCTTCCCCTCTCTTCTACACCTACCCTCACCCTCCTGGCGTTATAGGGTAGTCCCCTTTAGTTCCCCTTTCAAGACCCTTTCTCTTTCCCCTTGACTGGCGTTCTTTCCTCCTTTCTCCCCTCTCTCTTTCCCTCTCTCATCCTTTCTCTTCCCCTCTTACATCCTCTTCCCCCTCTCTCTTCTCCCCTCGTATCTCCCCCCCCCCCCCCCAAGTGAGATTACTTTGGTTTACGTTAGATTAGTGTTAGGTTAGGTTAGTGTTAGGTTAGGTTAGTGTTAGGTTAGGTTAGGTTAGGTTAGGTTAGTGTTAGGTTAGGTTAGGTTAGTGTTAGGTTAGGTTAGTGTTAGGTTACAGGACACAAAATTCTGGTGGGTGATGTGGTGCAGGATGGTGTGGCAGGGATGTGGGGTGAGGTGGTGTGGCAGGGTGGTGGGGTGAGGTCTGCCGCCACACTGTTGTATACACTCAGTGGAGGGCGTGGTGTGGACCCCTGCTGTGTTGCTCTCTCTCTCTCTCTCTCTCTCTCTCTCTCTCTCTCTCTCTCTCTCTCTCTCTCTCTCTCTCTCTCTCTCTCTCTCTCTCTCTCTCTCTCTCTCTTGTTTTATTGTCCACATCTCTACTTTACTGTCCTCTGTGTGTCTTTCCTCTTTTATCGTCCTCTGTTTCTCTCCCCTGTTTTATTCTCTCTCTCTCTCTCTCTCTCTCTCTCTCTCTCTCTCTCTCTCTCTCTCTCTCTCTCTCTCTCTCTCTCTCTCTCTCTCTCTCTCTCATACACCAGGAAGGGATTTGAACTGTACTAATCTTTCTCGTGTGTGGTGGTGATAGTAGTAGTTGTGACAGTGTTTGGGGTGTGGTGGTATGGTGTGGTGGTATGGTGTTTGTGGTGGTGATAGTGGTGATGGTGATAGTAGTGGTGGCCTCTTAGTCTCCTCTTCCATTTACTCTTCCATTTTCATTCCATTCCTGATTGTACTTCTGCTCCAAGCCTCTCTCTCACCCCTCACTTGATCCTCTCCCCTCTCTTCCCCTCTCAACTCCCCTGTCTTCCCCTCTCACCTCCCCTCTCTTCCCCTCTCACCTCCCCTCTTTTCCTCTCCCACCTCCCCTCTCTTCATCACCTCCCTCCCCTCTCTTCCTCTCCTTCACATCCCCTCTCTTTTTCTCACCTCCCCCTCTTTCCCTCATCTCCCCCCTCTCTCTGTCTCACCTCCCCTCACCTAACCTAACCAGTCCAGGTAACATTAGGGTAATTAATCATCAGGTAAAAATTAAATAAGGTGTGTGATCTTCAGGTGAGTCAAGAACTAACCTCAGAGTAATTTAATCTCTCTCCTTCAGGTAAGTGATGTCTTGTGGGGGTGATGGTAAGACGTACTGAAGGTAAGCGCTGAAGGAGGAACAGGAGGAGGAAGGAGAGAGTCACAGCAGAACACAGATGGGTGGGTGGGAAGAGGAGGGGGTAGGAGGAAGAGGAGGGGGTAGGAGGAAGAGGAGGGGGTAGGAGGAAGAGGAAGGGTGAGGAGGAGGAAGGAGAGAGTCACAGCAGAACACAGATGGGTGGGTGTGAGGGAAGAGGAGGAGCAGCAGGAGAGGGGAAGAAGCAGGAGGAGGAGGAGGAGGAAGGAAAGGTTTACTGAAAATCCAATGTGTGTGTGTGTGTGTGTTTGTGTGTGTGTGTAGTGACGTGGAAGGGATTGTGTCGTTTGAGGGTATGTGTACTGTATATAGTTCCAGAATGAAGGTTAAGAATGAGGGCCGATTGCAAATGCACACAAGGCCCCAGAATGTACACAAAAGGCGCCCAGAATGCAGACAAGGGCCCCCAGAATGCACACACAAGGCGCTCAGAATGCAGATACGAATGCAGTGACGTACACACAAGGTCCCATAATAATGCAGAAAAATACATATCACGCCTTATGATTGCAGACAAAAGCCCCTCACGAATTCCAGAAGGAACACAAGGGGTATCGTATTGCAAGGAGGGGGGGTGAGGTAAAAGGTGGGAGGGGGGTGTGGGGGGGGGTTAGGGTTAGTAAGCCTAGATGTCATATCAGCTGGTCTCGCCCCTCCCCTCCTCCTCACCACTACCACCAGTCAGCTGTTGTTTATTTACATCGTGGGTCACTGTACTGTATATCTTGGTGCTCTCTCTCTCTCTCTCTCTCTCTCTCTCTCTCTCTCTCTCTCTCTCTCTCTCTCTCTCTCTCTGTGTGTTCCTCTTCCACAGCCCATTTTCCTCCTTGTGCCCTCGCCCATGCCCTCTCTACACCCTGACTCCCACCCACGCCCACCCTCCCACCCCTACACCAACCCCCCCCCCCCCACACCTCTATTACACCTGGATATACAATATGTTTACAAAAGAGAACGTTCGTGTATCAACAATCCGCTTGCATCCATCTTAACAAAAGAACATGTAAAAACAAAATATTCCCAAGATGGCGGCGGTCGGTTATACTCCCGTCTGCGATGTACAAGTTTTAAGACTGTCGGGTCGTGGCAATATAAACCCGAACTTGTTAAAACGGTTCTTGTGAGGAACTATAGGAGGTTGGTTTATGTTGAAAGTTCTGGGTGGGGTGGGGCTGGGTGAGGCGGGGCTGGGTGAGGCAGGGCTGGGTGAGGCGGGACGGGGAGGGGTATTATGTGACAAGTCTTATCAAAATTGTGGCCTGGCGTCAGCGGCTGTTATCTGGGCTGGAGTTTTAACCCTTTGAGGACGATAGCGATGTGACCCTTTGAGAAAGCTTGGTGGAGTTTTAACCCTTTGAGGACGATTGTTGGTGGGTTAATTCTTTGAAGACGATGGTTAGAACTATAATCTTGAAAGGGTCATTCCATAGTCCTCAAAGAGTTCAACCATCATCCCTCCAAAAATAGCTTAAAACCATTGGTAAGGCCTCCTCGTCTCTCTCTCTCTCTCTCTCTCTCTCTCTCTCTCCTGACTGGGGAAAAGATCCGCTGCACAAACACGTTGGAATAACATAAGAGAGGCGCTCCGTGTGTGTGTTTGAGAGAGGACGTCTCGTGGCCGGCACTGCACCCGACAGCCATCGCAATCCAAACTCTCAAATCAGGTCCTTATTCCCAGCTGGATGGACTAACCTTACCCCTTCCTTCGAACCATTGACTCCTAGAACATCACACGAGCTTTGTATCCACTCAGCCACTCAATATTCAAATTAATCTCCTGGAATATTAAAAAAAGTGATATGGTTCTGAGGATATGTTTTGAGAGGACGCGAGTGTCTTTAGGTAGCGACACTTCCTGACCCGGATGATTCCTCTATTAGTGAGAGATCTTGTTATCACCATACTGTTTCCTGGTGGTGATAAGTGTGGTGTTCGTGGTGCCTGGATGATGGTGTGGTGTTATGGTGATAATCCTCGAGCCCTGTCTTATCTCGTCGGTGTTGCTACAGGCGTGGGTACAGTGTTACAGGTGTGGGTACAGTGTTGCAGGCGTGGGTACAGTGTTACAGGTGTGGTTACAGTGCTACAGGTATAATTACGGCACTGAATAGCCCTTATTGCTCCACTTAGCGTTAGTGCCCTCTCCTCCCCTCCCTACCCCACCTCCCCTCCCTACCCCCCCCCCCCCCCACCCCGGTGTTGAGGGAAGGTCAGTAAGGGCGAAGTTCTAGTGTACCGCCTTACTGTGATCGATCTGACGAAGCTTCCAGGACATACGTGTGTGTGTGTGTCTGCTGCTGCTGCCTCCTTCAGGTCGTCTTCAAGGGCGTTCCAACTATTCCACGCCAATTTACTTCGACGCACTTTCCTCCTCTTCCAGCACCTCTTCCTCTTCTTCCTGCACCTCTTCCTCTTCTTCCTGCACCTCCTCCTCTTCTTCCTGCACCTCTTCCTCTTCTTCCTGCACTTCTTCCTCCTCTTCCAGCACCTCTTCCTCTTCTTCCTGCACCTCCTCCTCTTCTTCCTGCACCTCTTCCTCCTCTTCCTGCACCTCTTCCTCCTCTTCCTGCACCTCCTCCTCCTCTTCCTGCACCTCCTCCTCTTCTTCCTGCACCTCCTCCTCTTCTTCCTGCACCTCCTCCTCTTCTTCCTGCACCTCCTCCTCTTCTTCCTGCACCTCTTCCTCTTCTTCCTGCACCCTCTTCCTCCTCTTCCTGCACCTCCTCCTCCTCTTCCTGCACCATCAACTGGCCTAGACCACGTACTGCAGGGTCTGATCATATCCTACACTAACCTAATTCTACCCTATCCCTTTGTTAACCTACCCTACCTTGATCTTTCCTCCTTTACCATTTCCTCCCCCTCCTACCACTTACTCCTCATTCCTCTCCTCCTCATTTCCGTCACTTCCTCCTCCTCCTCCTCCTGCCACTTCCTCTTCCTTCCTGCCACCACCTCCTCCTCGCTTCATACGCCAGTTTCGCCTGTCCCGTCAGTACCCGTCAGTAGCAGTGAGGTGGGTGACGTCCTAGCATGGTGTAAGGTTTCGGAGCGGCTGGCCTTAAGGTTAGGCCGCTGTAGTAGTGGTCGTGTGATCTGGGGGTCGTTGGGTAGGGTGGTGATGAGGCGCCTGGTATGGGGTCAAAAGGAGGAGAGGTCAGGGAAATACAGAAAAGGTCAGGGGGTCAAGATGAGGTCAGGAAGTACAGTAGAGGTCGGGGGGGTCAGATCACGGCAGGCAGGAATATATAATACAAATTACAGAAGAGCCTTTTATCCTGCAGAAGGTAATGACGGGGGTGGCGGCCTTCCCTCCCTGTCCGCCCCTCTATTATAGACCAACAGCCAGGTATCAGAGCTGACCTGATATGCCGTGACCTTAACTGACCTAGCCTGACCTTTACTGACATAGTTTGACCTTGACTGATCTGCTGTAACCTTAATTATCCTGACGTGACCTTAACTGACTTGCCGTGACTTTAACTGACATATTTTGACCTAAACTGCTTTCCCTTGGTTACATTTACTCCTCGTGACTGTGGGGTTGTGGGGAAGAGGGTGCTGTGGGTGGGCTAACATGGGCGTGATCGAGGATGTGTCTCGTCCGTGGGTTTGTTTGGGTTGGGGGAAGATTGGGTCATCGACCACTGGTATGGCAGCTGGAAGGTTGGCAGGTAATTGGTGTCGGGTATAGGTTGATATGTTAGGTTAGGATAGGAAATTATTGCCAAAAAAAATATTCTTGAGGTCGTATCTTGCCGGTGTTAATGGCGCCCCTCTTAACACGCTACAACAATGTACACCCTTGTAACATGACACACACCCCCTCCCTCCTTCCCCCTCCATTTCTCCAATAGACTCCTTCCCCTTCCCCCATAAACTCTCCTCCATCCCCTCAATAGACTCACCCCACACACACACATTATTGACGTACACGGCTGTTCGATCACCCACCCCCCCCACCCCCACCCCCCACCCACCCCCATGTGCCTCTGGACGTGGATATATCAAGTAGTAAAGTATAACATAACACATTGTGATTAGTGTTGTTACGGTACACTCCAGGGCCCTAAGGTACTGTACCATACCTCACCTCACGCCGGCACCTGGGTTGTGGTACCGTGCGTTGACTTCATCTTTTGTTTTGATGATTTTTTTGTTTTTTCTTTTTTTTCTATTTTTTTTTGTTTTACTTGACTTTAGGTTAGGTTAAATGAGGTTAGATTAGGATAGGTTAGGTTAGTTTAGTATTAGGATAGGTTAGGTTAGTTTAGTATTAGGATAGGTTAGGTTAGTTTAGTATTAGGATAGGTTAGGTTAGTTTAGTATTAGGATAGGTTAGGTTAGTTTAGTATTAGGATAGGTTAGGTTAGTTTAGTATTAGGATAGGTTAGTATTAGGTGCCCTTCTGACCTACACATATTGTCAGGACCCGGAAGACAGGCGTGTGTGTGTGTGGTGGTAGCGTGTGGTAGTTTGTTGGTCGTAGTAGTAGTAGTAGTAGTGTGGTTGTAGCAGTGTGGTGGTAGTAGTGTGGTGGCAGTGTGGTAGAAGGGGATGAATTATGAGTGCCTGGGTGTGTTTATGAGGGACGGACCAGCATGCTACTCTGGATCATTAACCTGTGATGGACACGTGAACTAGCGCATTCTTCCCCCTCACCTGTCACTCGGCCCCTCACCTGTCACCGAACCCCTCACCTGTCACCGAACCCCTCACCTGTCACTCAGCCCCTCGCCTGTCGCTCAGCCCCTCACCTGTCACCCAACCCCTCACCTGTCACTCAGCCCCTCACCTGTCACCCAACCCCTCACCTGTCGCTCAGCCCCTCGCCTTTCACCCAGCCCCTCACCTGTCACCCTGTCCCTCACCCTACAATCAGCTGTCCACGCCCTCACCCTACACCAGCTGTTATGGTAGTGGTGTGTGTTAGTGGTGGTGGTTATCAGGTGATCGCTAGTGACCACCACCACCACCTGGTCGCTCTCACCTGTGTTGGCTACTACCTCTTGTCTCGCCCTTCTCCCTCACTACCTCCCCCATCTCTCTCGCTTTCTCCCCCATCTCTCTCTCTCTCTCTCACCGGTCGTGTTGTAAGCGGTGATCCACTAAATTATTCGCGTCAGGAAGGTGCCCGGTGACGCCTCGTGGTGGTGTGATGTGTATGAGAGAGAGAGACCTTCACTGTGGCCACGTGGACTGTTGGCCAGGGCAGGTAGCCTTGTGTATTAACGAGTGATTTACCTGGAGTCTACCTGGGGAGGGGGATAGGTAGGTGAGGGAGGGAGAAGACGGAGGTATTGAGGCTAGGTGGTGGAGGAGTGGGAGGGGGGGAATAAAGGCTCGATGGAGGAGGGTAGATGGTGGGGGGAGAGGGAATAGAGGCTAGGGGGGGGGGATGACGGGGGAGGGGGTATGCTTGTGAAACTCATTGTGGCTTCATGCCCTGTTGGTTAAGACAGGTAACCTTGTATCGTACCGCGTTGGATTTACCTGGTGGGCTAGGGAGGGGATAGGGGTTTGGTGGTGGTGGGTTAGGAGCGGGGGTGGTGGGTAGGGGAAGGGGTGGTGGGTAGGAAAGGGGGTGGTGGGTAGGAGAAGGAGGAAGGCTAGTATTAAAAATGAGGAGGGGTTAGATGATGAGGGATAGGGAGGAGGTTGAAGGGATCAGGGAGTGGGTAGGGGCTAGGAATGATGATGATGGTGGTGGTGGATAGAGGATAAAGTATGGGTTAGGATTGGATTGGTGGACAGCAGGGATGGTGGGTGGACGAATGGTATAGAACTGTGTCTCGTTAACCTGGGCAGGTGTTGTGGGCCTTTGTTGGGCACTGAATGAGGCTACGTGTTCTCTCTCTCTCTCTCTCTCTCTCTCTCTCTCTCTCTCTCTCTCTCTCTCTCTCTCTCTCTCTCTCTCTCTCTCTCTCTCTTCGTCGCTGATAAGATAACGCTTTCATTTTATATTTACTGATAGGAATATATCTGTTGAGTGTTGTGCTGGATGCTTTGTGCAGTAAACATGTTAAATGAAGCCCCAACCTAACCTAAACTAGCCCCAACCCAACCTATCCTAACCATAGCCTAACCTAACACCTCCAGATAATGTCAGGGTGCCTAATCTTCAGGTGAGCCATGAGGACCTAGGGGCGTAAGGCACTAAACAATTAATTACTGGGGTTATAATGAGGTGTCTGGTTGTACTCTCAGGTGTGTGTGTGGTAAAAACTAAAGGTATTATCGCTATAACCTGTTCTCATCCATCAAAGAAAACGGGACAAGGTGGAGGGAAGACTTGAAAGAAAACGATGGCAGATTAGAGGGGGGAGACTTAGATATTCATTGCGGTGGGTGGGTGGTTTTGTGTGGGAGGGGGGGGGGATATCACCGTGTTAAAATATGGTATGAAGTTTCACCATATCTCTCTCTCTCTCTCTCTCTCTCTCTCTCTCTCTCTCTCTCTCTCTCTCTCTCTCTCTCTCTCTCTCTCTCTCTCTCTCTCTCTCTCTCTCTCTCTCTATGAATGAACGGCAGGAGACCTCAAGGCTCCCCCCCCCCCCGACGAGAGGAACTTGTGTGACCTGTTTCTCCCACTGCTGTCAGGAGGTGGACGTGTGTGTGTGTGTGTGGGGGGGGGGGGGGGGGAGACATTCATATGTGTGTTTATGGTGTGCAATCAGCGTCAAGGAAAATTTAACACGTACACTTATTCAGGTGTGTTGGGCAGGTATTGTGGGTCTGATCATCACACCTGAGTTATGTTACAGGTATGTACAGGTGTGGCTGGGCATGACACTGGTTGTGGGGGGCCGTAACGCAGTGTAAACCGTCTTAACACACACACACACGTATAAATAAATCTCTGCATGTGGTGTGTGTGTGTGTGTGTGTGTGTGTGTGTGTGTGTGTGTGTGTGTGTGCCACGAGGTATATTTAGTTATGCAGAGGAGACACACCTGCTGCCTCTACCTCTATAACCTCTTTTGTGGGGGGGCGGCGGGGTTAGGTTAGGTTCAGTTCACAAAAGCTCGAACATTGAACTTCTTACATACGCCTTAAGTCACAAGAGCTTCCTTCACTGGTTCACGTCGCCTTATGAACAAGTACAGCGAGGTGGGGCCTCAAGTAAGCCGTGTTGATGTGTGCCCGTGTTAGGTTATGTGGGCGTGGGATGGGCGCGATATTAGTGCAGTGGGTGTGGCATGGGCGTAAGGAGGGAGGGCATGGTGTTTGTGGAGGGGGTGTAGTGTGTTGGTATGTCGTGGTGCTTGGTATGTAGTGTAGTGGTGTGGGCGTGGGATAGGCGTGATATTAGTGCAATGGGTGTAGAATGGGCGTAGTGTGTTGTAGTGTGGCATAGTGTTGCTTGATATAGTGAGGGGTGGTATAGTGTAGTGTGGGTGTGGCTATTCCTCCTGACCACGCCCACCCCAGGATACCTCGGTAAATATAGGTCAGGTCTGCCAGGCCCGCTCGCAGTTCAAGGTGGTGAATGCTTGTAGGAGTCACACGAGTTAGGTTGGGTTAGCTTAGGTTGAGATCACGGCCACATCTTGTCAGGGACGACCACCAGCTTCCAGGGGTCGTGTGAGAGAGAGAGAGAGAGAGAGAGAGAGAGAGGATATTTAGTTTGGGTCATTTGGTGGTGGTGAGGGATCGTGGTGGTAGTAGTGGTGGTAGGGATCAGTGAGTGCCCAGTGAAAGTATGGCGGGCGGCGGCCGTGGTATAGGAGGTGAAGGATGCTGGGAGACTATCTTCACTACAGACGGGGTCACTCCTTCCCTCCACACTCACCTCTCATGAGCCCCCTACACCACCCACACACACCTCTCACCCGCCCACCTCCCACACACACACACACTTACAGTATACCAACAAAACATTATAATTTCGATTCTTTCTTTTTCTATATATCACCAACGTTATCGCCTCAGGTTCTTGCCACCCCCTGTGAGACGATCCATTATGGGGGCCTGTTCATTACCTGTGGAGGGAGGAGGCATAGGGGAGGGAGGGGACATAGTGGAGGGAGGGGGCATAGTGGAGGGAGGGGGACATAGTGGAGGGAGGGGACGTAGTGGAGGGAGGGGGCATAGTGGAGGGAGGGGACATAGTGGAGGGAGGGGGCAGAGTGGAGGGAGGGGACATAGTGGATGGAGGGGGCATAGTGGAGGGAGGGGACATAATGGAGGGAGAGAACACAATGCCCTTTATATCTGTACATGGAGTAGGGAGGGTAGTGGAGGGCTGTACTTCATATTGTACTCTGGCTTACTGATTGGCCTCTCGAGAGTACTGACATTGTTGAGTACGAGAGAGAGAGAGAGAGAGATTACATGTTAAGTGGTTGGGTCTTCGTGACAACATGTGGTGGTAGGGGATTGTATTGTGGTGGTGGTGGTGTCTTGTGTGTGGTGTGGTGTTGTAGTGTGGTGTGGTAGTATGGTGGTTCTGGTAGTGTAATATGGTATGGTGTGGTAGACGGGGTGGTGTGGTGTGGGTGTGGCAGTATGGTGGTTCTGGTAGTGTAATATGGTATGGTGTGGTAGACGGTGTGGTGTGGTAGACGGGGTGGTGAGACGGGAAGGACCGGCTGGCAGCTATTATGTGCACCACTATTACCGTCTCTTGTGGACCGTGGTACGCTGCTGGTCCGGTCCACCTGCCTCTGTTAGGCCTTTAGCATCTGGGTCCGTAGCTGGTGGACCGGTGACTGGACCGCTAGCATAGGCCTATGGTGGGCTGGATTGGCTTGAAATGGATCTTAAATGGACTTAAAGTGGGTTAAAATAGGCCTAGAGGGGGTTAAGATAGGCCTATAGGAGGTTAGGATTGGCCTATGGGGTAGATTGGCTTGGAATGGATCTGTGGTGAGCTAAGATGGGCCTATGGTGGGTTGAGGTTTGTTTACATAGGCTGAGGGGACTGGGGGGGGGGAGGGTAGGCTGAGGGGGGCTGGGAGGAGGGGGGATCATTATGCTGTGTGTGTTCGCTGAAGTTCTTATGAAATGTGTTCAAGATAGATTGGGGGGAGTGTACACATGGACCTGTGCACATTACTACGTACACATGGATCTCTACAGTGGTTCGTACACACGGGCTCTGTACACACGACTTTTGAATATGTGGTGATGAATATTTCAGCTGGAGGAAGTTCACCCACGAGAGAGAGAGAGAGAGAGAGAGAGAGAGAGAGAGAGAGAGAGAGAGAGAGAGAGAGATTCTACCACCAACCATTTTGTGTGTGTGTACAGGTAGTGGGCAGTGTCTCATTAACTATATGGCGCTGTGGGTGTTGTAGGTATCGACGCCCTCCCCCCCCCCCCCTACCAGCGCGCGCGCACACACACACACACCAACTTAGAGCTAGCACGAAGGTTGGGGTGTGGGTAGCGTGGGCGGGTTGAGAAGAATACCACCCACCCACCGCCCATGACAACGCTACTATGGGAATGGGCGGCAGAGAAACAGTGGGCGGCCAATGTTGCTTGTCACCCACTGCCACCCCTCGTGTTGCTCATGTCAGGGGTAATAAACAAGGAAGGGGACGGAATTACGCACGTCAGCAGCGGTGGTAGTAGTGGTAGTGGTGGTGATAGTGAAAGTAGTCAGGGTGGTGGTGGTGATAGTAGTCAGGGTGGTGGTGGTGATAGTAGTCAGGGTGGTGGTGGCGTTAGTGGTGGCAGTGGACTTCATTCATTATGTAAAACCGGGATGTGCGAGGCGTGAGGTGGTGGTAGACGGTGGTGGTAGACGGTGGTTGTAGACAGTGGCTAGTGAAGGTTCATGCCTCCCCGTGTTGACCTTTTAAATGGATAGCCACATGGGGTAGGCCTAGGGAAGGAGAGGGTGGAGTAGGCCTAGGGAGGGAGAGGGTGGAGTAGAATGAGGCGAGGGAGAGGGTGGGGTAGAATGAGGGAGGGAGAGGGTGGGGTAAAATGAGGGAGGGAGAGGGTGGGGTAAAATGAGGGAGGGAGAGGGTGGGGTAGAATGAGGGAGGGAGAGGGTGGGGTAGAATGAGGGAGGGAGAGGGTGGGGTCGAATGAGGGAGGGAGAGGGTGGGGTCGAATTAAAAAAGAAGGGAGGAAGGGGAGAGTAGAATAGAATAAGGGAGGGAGGGAAGAGTGAGGGAGGAACGGACCAGGGAGGGCCTACGGGATCAATATTTGTCGTTCTCTCGGTCAATATTTTAAGACTGTGTGTGTGTGTGTGTGTGTGTGTGTGTGTGTGTGTGTGTGTGTGTGTGTGTGTGTGTCACCTGCCAGCCGCCCTAACTTTATAACAATGACATATTTCTGACGTTTCGAGCACTTGGGCCGTGTCACCTGGGCCGTGCCACCTGGGCTTTACCACTTGGGCCGTGTTACCTAGGCCGTGCCACCTCGGCCGTGCCACCTGGGCCGTGTCACCTGTCGCTCGTGCCTTCAGTCCTCCCGTACTCCGTTTTCTGTGGTGTGTGAGTCTGAAGACAGTAATTGAAGGGTATTTCCCGGCTGTAGGGTTTGAACTGGGGCCTGTTAGGACTGGGGCCTGTTAGAACTGGGTCCTATTATTACTGGGGCCTATTAACACTGGGACCTATTAGAACTGGGTAAGGGGAGACGGCGAGGGGTTGTTCGTCACGGGGCGGGGCGAGGTGGGGCAATTTGTCACGGGGCGGGGTGGAGGAAGGGAATAAATCTCCATTCTTTATACTGGAACAATAAGAAGGCCCCGAAACCCAAATGTCCAATGAGATCATGAACTATAAATGTGTGTGTATGTGTATGTTTGTGTGTAGTTATGTGTTTGTGAGTTACTTCTACAACTACTACCACCTCTACCACCACTACCACCACCAAGCATAAAGAGAAAAAGATTATTTGAATGTCACAGAATCTCACATATAATTGCCAATTACGAATCTGATAACTCGCTATTAGACGTAAAACTTGGGTCCTATTACACACTCAATAATGATATAGTGTGGTGGTAGTGGTGGTGGTAGTATATAGCAATATTTAGTTCACAGATATAGACACGGATAGATTAGATAGATAGATAGATAGATAGATAGATAGATAAAAAGATAGATAGATAGAAGGAAGGAAAGGAGATAATCAATGTTTGTCGTAGTTAACGTACCTGTACCTGTAATTAGCCAGGTGAGAGGCTTAATTAACGGCTCATAATGGTATCCAGGTGTTAACGGGTGTGTGTGGTAAGGTCTCTCTCTCTCTCTCTCTCTCTCTCTCTCTCTCTCTCTCTCTCTCTCTCTCTCTCTCTCTCTCTCTCTCAACCCCTGTGCAGTAAATTGCTTGTTTTTTGTACCTGCTTAAGACGGAAGCTGACGTGTCGCGTCGCTGTGAACGCCGTCGTGAAGATTAGTGTGAGGATTGGCACAGATTAACGTGAGGATTGGCACAGATTAACGTGAGGATTGGCACAGATTAGCGTGAGGTTTGGCACAGATTAACGTGAGGATTGGCACAGATTAACGTGAGGATTGGCACAGATTAGCGTGAGGTTTGGCACAGATTAACGTGAGGATTAGCACAGATTAACGTTAGGATTGGCAGATTAACGTGAGGATGAGCGAATTGTGTACAGTATGTGAAGATTAGTAGAGAGTGAAAATTGTCGTGAAGATTGTGTGGATTAGCTAATACGGGGAGAGTTTGGTTTTAGCGGGGAGATTAGAAAGTGTGAGTGGGGGAGGGGGGGTGACGGAGGGGTGTGAGGGTGGTGGTAGTGGTGTAAGGGAAGAAATAGGGGTGTAGGGGAAGGAGGGGAGGTGTAGGGGAGGGGTAGGGGTGTAGGGGAAGGAGGGGAGGGGTGTAATGGGATGGTGGGTGAATGAGTACTTTCACTCTCTTCTTGAGCTCGTTTCACCTAGCAGCAGGAGGATGAGGAGGGGGGGGGAGGAGCGAGTATGGAGGTGACTTTCTTGTATAACGTGCATGTGTGTGTGTGTGTGTGTGTGTCTGGTTTAGTGGGTTAACTTTCACTCCCCAAGGTCCTGTTCCTCACCCCCCTCCCTACCCCCTCCCTCCACCCCTCTTTCTCCCCCCTCCCCTCCCCCTTCTACCCCTCACACACATACACGGGCCCTTATATGGAATTCTCTTCTATGTCATAACCTCCTCCTCCTCGAACCTCCTCCTCCTGGTATTCCCTTGACTAAGTACTTGAAGTATTGAACCATTGTCTTTTACCCCCCCCCCCCCACACACACACACACACACTAAATATGACTGTTCATTGGCGTCAGTGGCGAAAGTGTTACGCTTCAACTAAGCAAGACATCGGTTCGCATCCCCTGAGTGGGTGTGAAGACTTGTGTGTGTGTGTGTGTGGTGCTTTCTCCAGACACCAGTTAGTTGTTGCTTTGACTGGCTACTAGACTGGTACCTGTGTGTGCCAGTGGTGGTGGTGATGAATAGTAGTGGTAGTTGGTGAAAGTTGTCATGATTCTGTAGTGGTGATAGTGGTAGTAGTATAGAGGTTGGTGGTGGTTAGTGGTGGAAGTAAGTGCCTGGTGGTGGTGGACACGGTCTGGTGGCAACACAAGGTCAACCCTGCCAGGACCTGTACAAGTCCCTCCCTCCCTCCAACAGCTCCCTCCATCCCTCCCTCCCTCACCACAGTTAACCCTGGCTAAGTGTATGCCAAGTCCTTCTTCCCTTCTCTCTCTTTTTTCCCTCTATCCTATTGCTGTGTGTGTGTGTGTGTGTGTGTGTGTGTGTGTGTGTGTGTGTGTGTGTCCAGAACCTCTCCGTATGTATCGTACTGTATTCTTCGTGAAATTACAGTGGATTGATGTAACTGTTTCTGCGTATAATGTTTTGAAAATCACACACACACACACACACCAACCAACCACACAACACACACCCACACAACACACACCCACACAACTCTCTCTCTCTCTCTCTCTCTCTCTCTCTCTCTCTCTCTCTCTCTCTCTCTCTCTCTCTCTCTCTCTCTCTCTCTCTCACCTGTCGTTTATTGTTTACAAATTAGTAGCAGGTGTCGTGAGCTCTCGGTATTAAACACAACATTATCTCACCACTACCACAGTCTGTCAGCATCACACCACCACACTGTGTCAGCACCATCACCACCACACTGTCAGCACCACCACACTGTGTCAGCACCACCACACTGTGTCAGCATTGTTTGTCGTGTGGTAGAGTTTGTGTTTATCTACCTATTATATAAAGTTATCATCACCGTCTGCTGTTAGAAATATATTATGCCTTGTTGAGTGTTCTGAGAAGTGTGTGTGTGTGTGTGTGTGTGTGTGTGTGTGTGTGTGTGTGTGTGTTACTTCCAGTCTTCTTTCACTGTTGTTCTTACACACACTCGACTCCTCTCTCTCCGGGCGTGGTGGTGGTGGTGTGTGTATGTGTGTGTGTGTGTGTGTGTGTGCCTTGTGTGTGTGTGGTGACGGTCGGCCAGGATCGCTCATGCCCAGTGTGCAGCGCGAGTCTCTCCCGTCAAGAGCTCCGCCACCCGTCTTAAGAACTACAGACACACACACACACATACACACATACACACACCTGCCTCACCTCCACCCACCTGTCGCACCTTCCCGCCCACCACACCCACTTTACCCACCCTCACGTCCTCCATAGCACCTCGTGGGTATACCTGGAATTATGTGCTAACCAGGAGGAGGGGAACACACGGCCATACCTCGCCCAGGTGTGGTGAATGTGTCAACAAGCTCACCTGGGGGTAACGCTGCCGAGGTGATCGATGGTTAATGAGTTTGTTATACCATGTGGAAAAGTTTGTGTTGTTGAAATAGTGAGACAAGTGATGGGAAAGGTGATACATAACGGTTCAAGGATGGTGTGGTGGTGATACCAACGTGCAATGGAAAACGGAGTGTTGAATATTGTTAACCAAGAAGGTGTGTGTTTGTGTGTCTTTGTTATTGACGTTTCATCATTGAGAAATGTTTAAGACGAGTGGAGGAGTGACGAGTGAGTGAGTGAGTGACTTGAGTGTGTTATTCTGGTGACAGTGACGGTCAGGTCTCAGTAACGGGTGTTGGTTGGCCGCCGGGCGAACCTCACCTTTGGTCTTTGGTGTTGCTCTTTCTTACCTGCCAACCTAACCTACCTGGCCGCCTCCAACACACCGCTAGGCTTAGGCCGCCCCCAAGGCTGTCCTAGCTGGCCAAGGTGTCATAGCACCCCCTAGCACAGCCTTCACCCTAACACACTCGACTCTCACCTGTTGATGGGTTGTAACAGCAGGGAACCCGGCCGCCTGCTAGCTCCTTACCCACACGGGTATTGTGGAGGCAGCTAGTGTAAGTAAACACTCCTCACTTGGCTCTCTCGTGCACCTTCCCCCCCCCCCTACACCCCCCCGAGGGCCACGTAGTGTGTACCTAGCGGGGCTCACAACATCAACAGTGCCCCCCCCCCCCATCACCTCCCGCACGGTGTATCTAATAGCGTTCACACCAAGGAAACACTACACAAGGAGTGAACCATAGTTTGTGGTTTAGACAAGTCCTAACAGTCCCGAGTGGCACATAGTGTGTACTTAGAACACCTGGTGTACTCCCATAGTGTGTGTGTGTCTCTAGAGCTTTCACAAAGTCCCGGAGGAGCACCTAGTGTGTATTTAACGGGGATCATAACACCTGCAAGGGCACATAGTGTGTACGTGGAGTAACTGACAGCGCTAGGAGTGTCGTAAGCACCGTCAGCTCCCCCCTCCCCACCCCCCCTCATATGCTGGACCCCACTTTCTTCACAGGAGCGACACTGCGGTAAGTTTAGTGGCGATGTCAGCTGTTGATGTCCCCCCCCCCCAAACCTCCCTCTCCTCCATCCACCCCCCTCCATCCACCCCCCTCCACCATCCCCCCACCACCTCCTCCACATTCTTGCCTCACACCCCCCTCCCCCCCTCAACATATAAACATTCCCAGGTAAACATCCCCCTCCCCCCTCTCCCCCCCCACGTGAGTATAACAAACTGTATGATAAACATGTAACACGGTGACTTGAATACGTGGGGGGGGGGGGGGGGTGCTGTCCTTGGTGGTGGTAGTGTGGTGGTTGCTGTCCTTGGTGGTGGTAGTGGTGGTTGCTGTCCTTGGTGGTAGTGTGGTGGTTGCTGTCCTTGGTGGTGGTAGTGTGGTGGTTGCTGTCCTTGGTGGTGGTAGTGTGGTGGGTGCTGTCCTTGGTGGTGGTAGTGTGGTGGTTGCTGTCCTTGGTGGTGGTAGTGTGGTGGTTGCTGTCCTTGGTGGTAGTAGTGTGGTGGTTGCTGTCCTTGGTGGTGGTAGTGTGGTGGTTGCTGTCCTTGGTGGTGGTAGTGTGGTGGGTGCTGTCCTTGGTGGTGGTAGTGTGGTGGGTGCTGTCCTTGGTGGTGGTAGTGTGGTGGGTGCTGTCCTTGGTGGTGGTAGTGTGGTGGGTGCTGTCCTTGGTGGTGGTAGTGTGGTGGTTGCTGTCCTTGGTGGTGGTAGTGTGGTGGTTGCTGTCCTTGGTGGTAGTAGTGTGGTGGTTGCTGTCCTTGGTGGTAGTGTGGTGGGTGCTGTCCTTGGTGGTGGTTGCTGTCCTTGGTGGTGGTAGTGTGGTGGTTGCTGTCCTTGGTGGTGGTAGTGTGGTGGTTGCTGTCCTTGGTGGTGGTAGTGGTGGTTGCTGTCCTTGGTGGTGGTAGTGTGGTGGTTGCTGTCCTTGGTGGTGGTAGTGTGGTGGTTGCTGTCCTTGGTGGTGGTAGTGTGGTGGTTGCTGTCCTTGGTGGTGGTAGTGTGGTGGTTGCTGTCCTTGGTGGTGGTAGGGGTGTCAGACTGGCGCCAAGTGTTGTTAAGCTAGTAACAGGAGCTAGAGTGAGCGGTGGTGTGACCTACATGCTGGTGGTGATGGTGGTAATGGTGGTAGTGATGGTGGTAATGGTGGTAGTGATGGTGGTGGTGGTAGTGATGATAATAATGGTGGTGGCAGTGATGGTGGTAATGGTGGTAGTGATGGTGATTTTGGTGGTGGTGTGTGTGTGTGTGTGTGTGTGTGTGTGTGTGTTGGTAACCCTATTGTTACTGCTCTTCAAGGTTACTTTTGTGGTTTTATCTTGTTCGTCTTCATTTGGCTGTTGCTGTTCCTTAAGTTACTGTTACTGTTCCTTAAGTTGCTGAGTCTGCCTCGTCGTCACCTTTATATTCCACGTATCATAAACACTCATCTGTCTCATGTATAACCAGTCACACACACACACACACACACACACACACACACTCTTTCTCTCGCGAGTGAGAGGGACTTGTTTATATATGGACGTGATATGATCGGGCGTGACGTAACCCCTTCTCTCTCTCTCTCTCTCTCTCTCTCTCTCTCTCTCTCTCCACATGAGGGGGGGGGGGGTAACAGGGAGAGGGGAGAATCCATCATATCTCGGGCGTTTATTCAATAGGCAGAAAATAGTGGTGATGGTGGTAGGTGGTGATGGTGGTTGGTGGTGATGTTGGTGGTTGTACGGGTGGTGTTAGTATAGTAATTGGTGATGGTGGTAATTGGGGGGGGGTGGTGATAGTAAATCGTGGTAGTTGTGGTAGTGATTACGGGTAGTAATAGTGATGATTATTGGTGGTAGTAGCGAGTGATAGTGGTAGTAGTTATGCAATATTAGATTAGGTTAAGATAGGTTTGGCTAGATTAGGTTAGGGTTAGATTAGGTTAGGCTACGTTAGGGTTAGGTTAGGTTAGGCACAGTTAAAGTCGAAAAAGATTAGGTTCAGGGGTCAATTAGTCCTGGGGCCTAATTGACCTACACTATAACACACTTGTCTCCGTGACGCCACCCGGAAACAGTGGAGTCCAGCCCTTGAGCAGTTTATACGTATGCCACTTGAAGTTGAGTGTGTGTGGTGGTGATAGTGGTGGTATGGTGGTATGGAGGTGATAGTGGTGATGGTGACGTGGAGGGTGGGTGGGTGTGTCAGTAACGTAGGCAGGACATACATAGAGCTGACTAACGCTTCTAAAAAGGAATAGAAAGTGTTGGCGGTCCATTGTTAGCGCTGTGACGTGTGTGTGTGTGTGTGTGGAGGGGGTGTAGGTGGATCCGTCCGTCTGTCTGTCTGTCTGTCCGTCCGTCCTCGAGTAAGCAGGAAGCGAGTGTCACTTGAAGAGGAGTTAGGAGGAGTTGAGTGCTAGTGCTTCCTCCTAACTCTTCCTCCTCTTCTTCCTCCTCCTCTTCCTCCTAACTCCTCCTCCTCCTCCTCCTCCTCCTCCTCCTAACTCCTCTTCCTCCTCCTCCTCCTCCTCCTAACTCTTCCTCCTCTTCCTCCTAACTCCTCCTCCTCCTCCTCCTCTGTAGCCGTGAGCGTGATCATTCACCATTCACTCTTACTTTCCCAGCCCTGACCCCCTCATCATCACCACCTTGCTTTCACCATCACCACTCTGCACCCACCATCACCACCACTACCACCCTCCCACCACCACTACCACCCTCCCACCACCACTACCACCCTCCCACCACCACTACCACCCCCACCACCACTACCACCCCCACCACCTCCACCACTACCACCCTCCCACCACCACTACCACCCCCACCACTACCACCTCCACCACTACCAACCTCCCACCGCTACCACCCTCCCACCACCACTATCACCACTACGTGACATTCATCTGGAGATTTATATTAAGGAACACAAAAGGTCAGCCGCAGCTTTCTATATACTGCAGCTGACCTTTTGATCTTGTGATGAAAGAGGTCACAGTAGCAGGGGTAGGCGTGGTGTGGTAAGGTGTGGTGTGGTAAGGGTAGGGTAGGGTCGCGTTTGGTTAGGTTAGACCTAAGGTAGTCAAGTACAGTAATTAAAGTGAAGTCATTGACGTCAGCTGATATCACTTAGTTGAGCTTCAAGCGGATATAGTACTCTGGTCGGTCAAGCTGATAGTGGAAGCTTTAAATAAGAGGTCAGAGCAACGTACGGGTGTGTGTGTGTGTGTGTGTGTGTGTGTGTGTGTGTGTGTGTGTGTGTGTGTGTGTGTGCCAACTGGTACGGGCGGCACGGTGAGTATTTTTAGCATTATAGGTTTGTGATGTTGTAGATGAGAGACAACTGACGTCACTGAGAGAGAGAGAGAGAGAGAGAGAGAGAGAGAGAGAGAGATGTAATAACGGGTTGTGTTGTGATACGGGAGGGAAAGCGTAGAGGAGGAAGTGGGAGGGGAGGTGAGGGGAAGAGGGAGAGAGAGGATGTGGTAGGCGAGGGGAGGAAGGTGAGGGGAACACATACACACACACACATGCATGCATACCGGAAGTTCCACCACCACCATGTTGAAACTGGAGATGATGAATGTTGAATGTTTAAAAATGTGGTTACAAGACGGACACGAAGAGACGTATGTGTGAGAGAGAGAGAGAGAGAGAGAGAGAGACTGATTTCACGCTGGCTTATGTATTGTGGGATGTATTATACTCTCTCTCTCTCTCTCCCTCCCCCTCTTAGTTACTGTTAATGGTGGTGATGGTGATGGTGGTAGTGGTGGTGATAGTGGTAGTGATGATGGTGGTAGTGGTGGAGATGGTGGTAGTGGTGGAGATGGTGGTAGTGGAGATGGTGGTAGTGGTGGTGGCAGTGGTGGTGATAGTGATGGTGATTGTGATGGTGATAGTGGTGGAGATGGTGGTAGTGGTGGTGGTGATAGGTAGCAGTATGGGGGAAGTCCAGAGCCTTGTGGTCGCGGCTGCTTCTCATGTGTCATCTTGTGGTGTGTGTGTGTGAAAGCCTTGATGCTACTGTTGCTACATTTTCTCTCAAACGATTGTGGTAATGATGGTGGTAATGGTGGTAGGTGATGGTGGTTGGTAGTGACAGGTATAGTGAAAGTAGCCCGCCTCCTCCCGCTCACTCAGGTGTACCTAATGTGGGAAGACTGAAGACACCTAACCACCATCACTACTACCATTACCACCATTACCACCATTACCACCACTACCAACACCACCACTACCAACACCACCACCACCACCAACACCACCACTACCAACACCACCACTACTACCACCACCACCCCCACCAACACCACCACTACTACCCCCACCAACACCACTACCCACACCAACACCCCCACCAACACCATCACCCCCACCATCACTACCACCCCACCGTCACTACCACCCCTCACCGTCACTACCACCCCTCACCATCACTACCACCCCCACCATCACTACCACCCCCCACCATCACTACCACCCCCCACCATCACTACCACCCCCCACCATCACTACCACCCCCCCCCACCATCACTACCACCCCCCCCCACCATCACTACCACCATCACTACCATCATCACTACCACCCCCCACCAACACCACCACCCCCACCACCCCCACCATCACCACTATCACCACCACCAGCAGTAGATCATGATATTGCCTGGTGTCTCGTGACTCAGGGTGCCATCGATCGTGTTGTTAGTGCCAGTGCCATCTTGTAATAGTGCCACTGTGATGAACTAAAACGAGGGAAGAGAGACAGTTTGGGGAGGTGTGGTAGTTAGGGGATTTTAAGGGGAGGGAGGGGAGGAAGGAAGAGGTGCCATTAGTGCCACTGTTCATTAGTACTAGTGCCAGTGTGGTGGTGATGGGTGTATGGCTGGTCATGATAGCTCTCTCTCTCTCTCTCTCTCTCTCTCTCTCTCTCTCTCTCTCTCGTGATAGGAAGAGGAAAAGAAAGGCTGGAAGGAAGGAGGAAAAGGAAGGAAGGAATAAGAGAGGAAGGGAAGGAAGGATTAAGAGAGGAAAGGAAGGAAGAGAAAGGGAAAAAATGAAGGCAGGAGGTAGGAGGGGAAAACCAGGTGGCACCCCTTCACTTTGTTTACCTGGCCGTGATGTGCTGTGTGTGTGTCAGTCAGGGCCGGCTCCCCCCCCCCCCCCCCCCAGCCACCTGGTGAGTTGCTGGTGATCTTGTGAGCTGTTAGTGACCCAGTGGTGATCCGGTGGGCTAATTGACATGCCTACCTGGTGAACTAGGGAGATGGTCTTGGTGAGGAACGAAATTACTAGCATGGTGAAGGTAATTCTCTCTCTCTCTCTCTCTCTCTCTCTCTCTCTCTCTCTCTCTGAAGAAACTGTTAGAATTACCGTCATATGTTAATAGGTAGTAAGTGTCGGCATCAGCTGGGGGGGTCACATGCGGGTACCCGGACGATGGTAACTAACGGTTCATGACGTCTCTATGGTGGAGAGGGGGGGGACGTTGGGTTGGGTGTGGATAGGTGAGGTTGGGTTAGGTTAGGTTGGGTGTGGATAGGTGAGGTTGGGTTAGGTTAGGTTGGGTGTGGATAGGTGAGGTTGGGTTAGGTTGGGTGTGGATAGGTGAGGTTGGGTTAGGTTAGGTTGGGTGTAGATAGGTGAGGTTAGGTTAGGTTGGGTGTGGATAGGTGAGGTTGGGATGCGATAGGTTAAGTTACGAAAGATTAGATTAGTTAACGTTAGGCTAAATTAGATTGCAATGGGTTAGGTTAGGTTGATGGCTTCACTATGCAGGGTGGTTGTTGGGGGGGGGGGGGGGTAATGCGCCGGAAGTATCGCTAGGTTAAACTTCCGTCCGTTCTACCTTCCTTCCTTCCTCCTGTTGTAGAGAAACGTGTGGTGTGTGTCTGTCTGTCTGCTTCCATGTGTGTGTGTGTTTTGGTTGCTTGATTGATTGATTGATTGACTGACTGACTGACTGACTTGCACACCTGGCCATGTTGAGGTGTAGGTGGGGGAGAAGGAAAGGGAGGGGTGGGGGTGAGGTGTGATACGCATGTGGTCATTATATTGTGTTAAAGTTTGTTTGTACACCTGGTGGGCTGAGAGGGGGAGGTACCTACCCCCCACCCCCACACCCCCCACCCCCACACACCCCCACCCCCACACACCCCCACCCCCACACACCCCCCACCCCCATCATCCACAACTTACCCTCCACCTACTCCTTACCCCCCACCCACTCCCCATCTCGTACCCCCACCCTCCACCCCCCATCTACCCCCTCTCTCATAACACCTGAGGTTTCTCCGTTAGGTAAACAAACTGGGAATGAGATCATGTTACTGGTTAACTCAGCATAAACTGGAGGTGAAATTTCCTGGTAAGCTCTTAATTAAAATACAGGTAAAATGGCAGGTATACTATAGGTAAACTGGAGGTTTATTGACTGGTATACTCAAATCTCAAGGTAAACCTGTTTTATCGTGTTTGACTAACGGCCACCACGCCTAGTTGTGGCCTTGGAGAGAGAGAGAGAGAGAGAGAGAGAGAGAGAGAGAGAGAGAGAGAGTGTTGCGGCACCCACCGTACACTGTGGCGTGGCACTGGCCCCATATAAGGCTCGACACTGACTGGATTATAATGGCACTAGTCAGTATAGGGTGGCACCGTATACTGTGACCTATATATATATATATATAACGCGATGCTGATCTCTCTTGTTGTGGCACTGGTGTCTGGTATGGCACTCTGGCACTCATAGCTAGAGGAGGAGACATATTGTGACTGGGGGGAGTTGTGGTGGGGGTGGAGGTAGTGAGAAGGGGGGGTGGGGAAGCTTAGGGATGAATGGGGTGCCACGGGGAGGGAGGGGGGGGGGTGTGCCTGGTGTTCATGTTTTAAGTGTATGTATTCAGGGTGTGATTAGGTGAGTAACCCCCCTCCTCCCCTCCCCCTCTCTTATCAGCTACACCTGTGTTTTACCGCTATCTCTCATCACTTATGCCCCCTCCCAACCCCCCTCAACCCGCACACTCTCACTCTCTCTCTCTCTCTCTCTCTCTCTCTCTCTCTCTCTCTCTCTCTCTCTCTCTCTCTCTCTCATCCACACACCCCCCCCCTCTCTCACTCTTACACTACCTCCCTCTTCCTTCTCCCCACATCTCCTCCCTTCCTCTCCCTCCCTCTTTCCTCTCCCTCCCTCTCCTCTCCCTCCCTCTTTCCTCTCCCTCCCTCTTTCCTCTCCCTCCCTCTTTCCTCTCCCTCCCTCTCCTCTCCCTCCCTCTTTCCTCTCCCTCCCTCTTTTCTCTCCCTCTCCTTCACCCCCACAATATACCGTCAGACCTACTCCCTCACCCCACCCTCCCCAAGGCCACTTCTTACCGTCATCAGGGGTCGTCAAATGCCTCCTTACACTTGGTATATATACGGTGTGTTGTTTTGCGTCCCGACATTTACCTTGTGTTGATCTTCCAGGGCCACTACTGCTCCCTCCTCCTGCTACTCCTGCTGCTCCCTCCTACTCCACCTGCTGTTCCTCCTCCTGCTCCTACAGCTGCTTCCTCCTTCTACTTCTTCCTCCTTCTACTACCGCCTCCTCCTTCCTACTCCTCCTCTTCCTCCTCCTTCTACTACTACCACTCCTTCCTTCTACTCCTCCTTCCTTCGTCTCTTACTCCTGTTTCCCCCTCTTATCGTTCTTCCTCCCCCTCTCTTTCTCCCGCTCCTCCTCTTGTTCGTGTGCTGTGGTGGTGTTGTGGTGTGCTGTGGTGGTGTGGTAGTAGGCGCTGGGTCACGTATTGCTGGGGGACCATTGTAGGAGATATTGTTTGATGGCTTGTACAGTAATGACCCAGGTGGTAGGGTGCTGGTAGGGGGCTGTTGATGGTGGTAGGGGTTACTGATGGTAATAGGGGGCTGATGGTGGTGGTAGGGTGCTGGTAGTGGTGGTAGGGGAGGATGGTAGTAGTGGTGGTTGTGATGGTTGTAGGGGGCTAGTGGTGGTAATGGGGGTTAGTGATGGTGGTAGGGGGCTGTTGGTGGTGGTTACAGACAACAACATTAGACGCCAAAGTAGACCTCAAGAAGACACCAGATAGACCCCAAAGTAGACGCCAGGTAGACCCCAAAGTAGACGCCAGGTAGACCCCAAAGTAGACGCCAGCAACCGTCCATGTACTGTAAGGTGAATGACCCTAACCACCCCCCCCCCCCCCCCGTCTACTTTAGTTTCATTCACCTCTTCTCCCCCTCCTCCTCCCCCATCCCTCCCTCACTCATTAAGGTGGGGGGGTGAAGGCAGGTGTGTATTATGTTCACCTGCCTCGCCACCTGCTTTTGCTAGGCGTCACCTGTCCCTGTACGGAGGCGACTGGACGAGCGTGTGGGTCACTAAGACTGAGAGTCGTCGCTCCCTCCAAAATTTCACCAGCTGTAGTAGTCTCTGTTCATTCTCGACGCCATTACTAACTGTCGTCTTTTATTTCTAGAGAATCCAAAGGCGGGGTCACTGGCCTGTGGTATTGGTGTGGTGGTAGGTCAGGTTCGGTTACGTTGAGTGAAGTTGGATTAGGTAAGGTTAAGTTAGACTAGATTATATGAGGTTTGGTTTGATTAGGTCAGGTTACGTTAGGTTAGACCTCAAAACTCCCTCCCAGGTACGAGACTGTGACCTTGACCTCTGACCCACGAACGTCTTCCAAAATTGAATCGATTGTTACCTGGCGGGGGGCCAACACACCTGTCGACCCTCACAAACCAGTCCTCCACCACCTCCTCTGTTTTGAGACCTGCCAATGGATAATGTCTTTCACCCTGACCCAACTGTTAAGTTTCCTGAGAGACCTACATCCAGCTATCTGACCTTTCTTGACCTCACATGACGTTCTTTGCTCTCCCATGACTTTATTTGATATCCGTGACTTTCCTTGACCTCAAATGACCTTATTTTACCTTGGACCCTATTTGACATTACTTGTCTACACACAACCTTCCTTGAATTAAGATGGCCTTCTGTAACCCCACATGACCTATCTTAACCTCAAATAGCCTCGATATTGGTCAACATCTAACCCTACAGTACTTAACCTGGCCTTAATTAAATACCTTATTGGTCATCATCAAACTTAATTCATGTGACCTTTGACCTCGCTGAACCAAAATTAACTTACTGTGTCACTGTGTGGAACTCGCTGACGCACAGTGTTGTACGTAGGTCATGTAACTTTCACCAGTTCATTAATACCTCGGACTAACACTGTGTGGAACTCCCTGACACCACACAATGTTGTATCTCCGTCAGTTCAAACCAGCCTGTATGTTGGGAGTGTCGTACAAGGTTTATCTATCTTTAAGAAAATATCCCACCATAAAAAGTGAATCTAACATGTGTTTTGCTCTCTTCCTGCAGGTGAGTGTGCTGCCTGCCGTGTGCTTGTGACCGAGTGTTACGTGGTGGTAAGTGTGTGTGAGAGAGGGACATCCCGGGGCGGTCACTCCATCCTGGGATTGTCTTTGTCGATGTTTGAGTACATACTTGTCGGCTCCTTCCTCCTCTACCCCCCCTCATTCTTCGGCGTGGCTAACCTCACCTCACTGCCTTCTTCTCTCACCGTCACTGGGCAGTTTGTCGACGATGGAAGCTGGTTGATATAGCTTCTTTGGCCCCCATGTACAAACACTATCTGCAGAAGAAAGTATAATTATTTCTCATCTCGTAGACTGTATATGGTTGGGGGTTTTATCTCCTTAAGTCTCCCCGGTGTAATGTCTAGAAGAGGAGAACCCACACATACATACTTTCCACCCTCGCGTCACTTCTGTTTGTCCGTCTTAAAAGTTGTCCACGTGATAACTTAACCAAACCACAATGGATTCTACCCAAACTTGGTATCCGGTTACGTCATCTCAACCTCTCGGATCAGTTCGCTAATTAGATGTGTGGGTGTCTACTGTCCCGAGTTATGGCTTCCAATATGGCTTCTGGGTTGCATTGAGACTATACCAGGTGTTTGCCTCTCCTCGCTCTAATACTCTGTTGGGGGTAAATAAATACAACTTTTGTTTATATATTGGGGTTTTGTTTACTTGTGCTGGTGAAAGGTAAATATGGCTCTCTCTCTCTCTCTCTCTCTCTCTCTCTCTCTCTCTCTCTCTCTCTCTCTCTCTCTCTCTCTCTCTCTCTCTCTCCTCTGCATTCTTACCTGGAAGAAAAAAAGAGAGAGAGAGAGAGAGAGAGAGAGACTGTACCTGCTCTCACTGTACCTGTATTGACTGACCTCTTTGTACCCAGGTGTTCATGCTTCACTGGTTGTGTCAGAGGGGCTGGTCGGGGGAAGCGGGAGAGGTAAAGGGGAGGGTAGGGTGGAAGGGAGGGGGTAAGGGGGATGTTATTGATTTGTACCTGTTCGTCCATTTCCGTCCGGTCGTAAGTCCGTAATCACGCACTCAACGCCCCTCATGTACATATTTTTCACCTCCTATGTTGGTTTGGCTTCCTTAGATGGCTGGGTTAATTTATTGTTTACTTGTGTGTGTGTGTGTGTGTGTGTGTGTAGAGTAATAAAACGCTGTCTTTTAATTACACACGTACACATAAACACACACGTGCAAATCCTGACAGACACACAATGGTTCCATAATTGCTAAACCTCTCTGACACACACACACACACACACACAAGACGTAGAGAAGACTCAAAACGACCTTCCTGCCTCAAGTTACGACCACCACCACACTACCTGCCCCTCAAGGCTAGGGGGGTCTTATCAGAAGGGGGAGGTTCAAAGTGGTATAAATGGCTAAGGGGTCGTATTAAAGTGGTCTAAAGGGGTATAAATGGTTAAGGGGTCGTGCCAGGGTTTATAATTTTAAAGAGACATGTGTATGTATGTATGTATGTGTACCATCCATTTATCCACACACACACACACACACACACACAAAAAAACAATAATAGTTTAGATTGAGTCAACTGTACATACACTCATTAGTTAACGACCCGAAATAACACAATTAGATAAACGATAACACAGAACTGAGGTCAAGGTTACGCCCGGTATATAGGCAGGGCGGGCGTACGAGCGTCTGGCGTTAACCTTCATAAAGATGCTATTGTTGGACAGAGCGGAATGCCTGGCGTTCCTGATTGCTCTTGATGGCGTTGCAGTGTGTGTGTTTGGTTAGTTGTGTATTATTTGGTAGATTCCACGTGTATGGGGGCATTACTCGCGTTCATTGGTCCTTGTTTAATCTATGGTCAATTTAAGTGTCCCTACAGCCATAATAACCTGACCTGACCTGACCTGACCTAACTAAAATTTTGACATAGAACAAAAACAAGATTCAGTTTATAACGCGAACCAATCACCCACGCATCCTACCCGCATACGAGTGGATTATGAACCAACAGTAGTGATTGTGGTGGTGGTAGTAGTGGTGCTTGATGGTAGTGATGGTGTGAGGTGATAGTAGTAGTATTAATGGTGGTTGTGATGGTGCTGATAGGATGGTAGTGATAGTGGTAGTGATGATGATGGTAGTAGTGGTGGTGGTAGTGGTCAGGTGTGGAGGGGAATTCCCGGGGAGTTTATTAAAGGTGTGTGTGTGTGTGTGTGTTCCCTTCCATTTTCGTTTCAGGGGGTAACTCACAAATTTTCTTCAATATTCTTTAAAAAAAATTACATTACAAGCAAACTAACCTTGATTATACCCCGTCATCTCAGGAGGAGAGGGATATAGGATTGCATGTCTGTCTGTGTCCGTCTGTGTGTCTGTAAGAGTTGTCAATTGATTTCAAATAACCAGGAGATGAATGTATCGTAACAAGGCCTCACGCTAGTTCGATAATTAGGTCTTTCTGCCAACACGACCCGGAGTTAAGGCGTTTTGGACTGAGCTGTAGGGTGCGAGGGAGGGACTAGCAAGCAACTCATCTTTATTTCAGTGTTACATAGCAGTGAATGAACGCATGTAAATACCTTCTCATTCTAGGGGTATTTATTTATATTCTAACCTAACCTAACCTAACCCGGCTTTTAAAATAGACTAGTGGTTATATAATACATGTAAAGGTATACAAAAAAATATATATATAGAAATTTAAAGCACATACTAAACTATTTTATTTATTGTCATTGTTATTGTTGTTATATATGTGAAATAGAGGGGTTACATTTGCCGCGGGCTGAGTGCTAATGAATACTGCACACACACACTCTCTCTCTCTCTCTCTCTCTCTCTCTCTCTCTCTCTCTCTCTCTCTCTCTCTCTCTCTCTCTCTCTCTCTCCGTATGATGATTTATTCTCACTGATAAATAATGTAATGAGGGAGGGAAGGAGGAAAGAAAGAAGGGAGGGAGAAAAGAATAAGAGGGGGAGGAAAGGAAGGGGGGAAGGGAACAAGAAAAAGAAGAGGGAGGGAAGGGAAGAAGAATAGGAGGGAATGGAAGGGAAAGAGGGAGGGGAAGAGAAAAAGAAGAGGAGGGAGGTATTGGCAGTCAAATATGGTATTGATGGAAGGAGTCTTTTTGTTGCCTTTTTCCTTCCTTTCTTCCTTCTCTCCTCACCTTCCTTCTCTCTTTCTCTCCTCACCCTCCTTCTCTCTTTCTCTCCTTCATCCCTCCAATCTCCCTCTCCTCTATTTCATCTTCCCCTACTTCCCTCCTTCCGCTCTCCTTCCTCCTTCTTTCCTCATGCACTCCTCCCTCCTTAATTTTCTTCCTTCCCTTCCCTCGTCTCACCTCTTCCTCCTCCTGACTGACACACTCCTTCCGTTCCCTGTCGCATGATCTATACACCCTCCTCCTCCCCCTCCTTTCTTCCTCCCTCCATCCTTCTCCTTCACCCCTCCTCCCTTCTTCATCCTCTCTTCTTCCTCTTCGTCTTTTCCCCCCTGTTCCATCTTTGGTGCCTCCTACTTCACCCACCTTCCCTCACCCTCTCTTCCTCTCTCTCTTCCTTCCTTTCTGTCTCTCCCTGATTTACTATCCTCCTGTCATCTCTCTCTCCCTTATTCTCCTCCTTTATCACGTTTCGCCTTAATATAACAGGGATTAACCTAGCCTAACCTAACGGGCCCCAATGATAATGGGTAAGGTAGGTAAGTTACATTGGCGCCTGTTAAGCCTGGGGCCTATCAGAACTGGGGGGCCTATCAGAACTGGGGGACCTATCAGAACTGGGGGGCCTATCAGAACTGGGGGACCTATCAGAACTGGGGGCCTATCAGAACTGGGGGGCCCATCAGAACTGGGGGACCTATCAGAACTGGGGGCTTATCAGAACTGGGGGACCTATCAGAACTGGGGGACCTATCAGAGCCTTGATCTTGTTACCTTGAGAGAGTGGGTGGCGGTGGTGTGGTGTGGCCGACCTTGACTGAGGGGTGGTGGGTGGTAAGGTACAGTAATAGGCAGACCAGGACCTACGAGCCTCTCTCTCAAAGGTCGAGTCACTGTTTAATTCTGACGCCATTTTGACCTTCAATGGTGTTAGTGAGGTGGCCAGAGGATATAGGGGTAATATTGGCCAACTGCAAACCATTTCAGTCTCTCTCTCTCTCTCTCTCTCTCTCTCTCTCTCTCTCTCTCTCTCTCTCTCTCTCTCTCTCTCTCTACACCTGGTCAGCCTCGGTCGTCGTTGCCAGGTAGGAGTCGGCTCACCCCAAGGCTCCCCATGTGTGCGGTTAGACAGCTGGTGGCGTGTCCGTTGTTGCCTCGTCCATTGGGTTCGTTATTAGGACTATATTTTCCGTTATTGGGTGAAATTTCCAGTTATTGGGATCGAAATTTCCGTTATTGGGAGTGGAATTTACGTTATTTGGGAGTTTATTACGTTATTGGGAGTGAATTTTCGTTATTGGAAGTTTATTCCGTTATTGGAAGTTTATTCCGTTATTGGGAGGGAAATTTCTGTGATTTTTGGAGTAAAATTTCCGTTATTGGGAGTGAATTTTCGGTATTGGGATTAAATTTCCGCTGCTGACACCACGTTGGCTGTTGTCATCCCAGCCATGGTCTACACTGCCAACATCCTATATGACAACAGGACCACCAGTGTTGTCAGGGGCAGGATGACACTTGACACTATGGTTGGCAGGAGGAGGAAGAGAGGTGTTGTCAGGAGGAGGAAGAGGAGGAGGAGATCTTCCATTATAAGCATTTAAACAAGGAAATTCAACCCCATGCAGTGGCTCTCCTCCGCCTCCTCCTGTCCTTGGTTGGCCCAGGAGGAGGAGCGGGTAGTAGGAGGTGGTAAGCAGTTAAACAAGCAGTAGCCCTCCTCTATCATCCTCCTTCCCCCTTCCTCCTCCTGTCCTTGGTTGGCCCAGGAGGAGCGGGTGGTTCAGACGGTGGTTGACGTGTTAAAGGGGAGCCGTCATAAGACAAGCTCTACCCTGCTGCCTCCTCCTACCACCACCTGGTACTCTACTGCCTGCCTGCCTCCACCCTGGCCTTCTGCTGCTGCTGCTGGTGCTACTACTGCTCCTACTATTATTGGTGGTGCTACTACTACTACTGGTGCTACTACTGCTAACAAACGTGGGCTCCAACCTCCCCTTATAGCCACACTTACTACTACTACTACTACTACTACTACTACTATCAATTATTTTATGGTCGCTGATCTCCTCATTATAACAGGCTAAGGGAGGGGGGGGGGGGGTCAGGGTCCGCTTAAGATCCCCTAAAGCTGGAGGTTTTCAATGACTTATCGTGACAGATGTGTTGGGGGGGGGGGGGTTAGAGTCTGTCTGTCTGTCTGGGTGTATGACCTCTTGTCTCCGGGGGTGTTTGATACTCCGCGGGGGCACTCAGGGGGTAGTTTAAAAATATTATTATCCTACTCCATCCTAACCTAACCCCCCCCCCTTCCCTCCCTCCCCCTTCCCTCCCTGCTTTACTATCTCACAAAATTCCCCCACCCACTATGAATACCCTCTCTCCCCCCCCCCCTCCCTCCCCCACCAGCTCCTACCTACAGCTTTCCTCACCTCCTCGTATGGTCCACACGCCCTCAGCCTCACACCCACACACTCTCACCTCACCCCCTCACCTCACCCTCTCACCTCACACCCCCTCGCCTCACCCCCTCACCTCACACCCCCTCGCCTCACCCCCTCACCTCACACCCCCTCGCCTCACCCCCTCACCTCACACCCTCTCACCTCACACCCCCTCACCTCACATCCTCTCACCTCACACACCTAACTCACCACCTTGCTAATTATTTAAATGTCTTTGCTAATTCCCAGACCTGAACCCAAATGCTCGTACTGAAGTGTGGAATAGGTTAGGTTAGGGTTAGGTTAGGTTAGGTTAGGGTTAGGGTTAAGTTAGGTTCGGGTTAGGTTAGGTTCGGGTTAGGTTAGGATAGGTTCGGTTCGATTCGGTTAGAGCGCCATGGGAACGCTAGCGGCGGGGATAAGAGTTACTTAACCAAAACAAGAAGAACCAAAAAAATAAAAATATAAAATAAATCTTAAAAAGTTATCCCCTCATCTCCCCTCACCCTGATAAGATACCCATTATATAATCTCCCCTCCCTTCCCCCACGCGCTCACACACACACACGCCTATCTATCACGTTAATTTAGGATATTAGACTTGCAAAGTATATTAATTATTGCGAGGAATTTAAAATTGGGTAATATTCTTTTATGACGTAGCGATGATGATGATAATAATAATGATATTGACAATTCTATACCGCGCGCGTGTGTGTGTGTGTGTGTGTGTGTGTGTGTGTGATGTGCTTGCGTGTATCAATCTGCCTTCCGTCCACGCACATACTGCAAGCAAGCAAGAAAGGACACACACACACACGCCCATGTTATAGTATCGAGCACCCAGAAAGCAGAGGGTGTTTGTCTAACTCCTCGAGAGCCCCACCCTGCCTGACCGCCCACCCTGCCTGACCGCCCACTCACCCACCCACCCTGCCTGACCTTTACACAGCCCCGCCCTTATCAGCAACAGCAGCAGTAGTTGTGGTGTTATGTGGTGGTAGTGTGGAAGTTGGTGGCTGTAGTTGTGGTAGTGTGGATGTTGGTGGTTGTAGTAGTAGTAGTGGTAGTGTGGATGTTGGTGGTTGTAGTAGTAGTAGTGGTAGTGTTGGTGGTTGTAGTAGTAGTAGTGGTAGTGTTGGTGGTTGTAGTAGTAGTAGTGGTAGTGTTGGTGGTTGTAGTAGTAGTAGTGGTAGTGTTGGTGGTTGTAGTAGTAGTAGTGGTAGTGTTGGTGGTTGTAGTAGTAGTAGTGGTAGTGTTGGTGGTTGTAGTAGTAGTAGTGGTAATGTTGGTGGTTGTAGTAGTACTAGTAGTGGTAGTGTTTGTGGTTGTAGTAGTAGTAGTAGTAGTGGTAGTGTTGGTGGTTGTAGTAGTAGTAGCAATAGTAATAACATCAATAACAACAACAACAATCACAGGTAAAAACCTAACCTAACCATTTATCAACCATTTTTTGTCCTTCAAGTTTCCCCCAATGAGGGAAACTTGACAACAGCGGCAATAGATCACATGAGCCGCTTGTTTGGTTATTACAAGGGGGAGAGGGGGGGGGGGGCTTTTTTCCTTACTGTACCCTGGGTAGGGGGGGGGGAGACGTATGTGAGAGAGAGAGAGAGAGAGAGAATGTACAGTATGTGAAAGAGAGAACTGGGTAAGCTCTGGGCAGATTCAGAAGCTCTCTCTCTCTCTCTCTCTCTCTCTCTCACACATTCGTATAAACAAACACACACACACACACATAAACAAACACACGCACGCAAGAAACGCAAGCATTGAGTGAGGTTATAGGTTAGGTTAAAATTTGGTTTATGTTAGGTTAAATTTTGTTAAGGTTAGGTTAGCTTTACGAAGAATATCCAATTTACATGACTTTTAATTCCGGTTACTGAGTGATGAGGAAGCCGGATGTAACGTGGTGGTCAATAAACCTAGCCGGCTGGGAGCTGATTAAGGGTACTTTGTCCACTCGGAATTTTTGGCCGGATTTGTTTGGCTCGAGTCTTGTTTTATTTACGTATGTGTGTGGCTGTCTGTCCCTCGTTGTGTCTATTGATTTGTCTGTTTTTTGGTCTCTCTCTCTCTCTCTCTCTCTCTCTCTCTCTCTCTCTCTCTCTCTCTCTCTCTCTCTCTCTCTCTCTCTCTCTCTCTCTCTCTCAGTAAACAACATTATTCACCAGGAAGGAGGAACTGGGTGAGGCGCCGCCCTCATGAGAATATTAATCAGTTTCTTTAATGAGACATTAAATGATGAGGAGGAGGAACCTAACCTAACCTAGCCCCAACCTTACCTCCTACCCTTCCCTCACACCCCTCATCCTCCAAGACCGAATACCTAGTTAAGGAGAAACACTGAAGGGAGGGAGGAAGAGAAGAGAGGGAGGAGGATGGAGAGGAATAAGAGGAAGAGAAGAGGAGGATGAGGATGGAGAGAGAGAGAGGGTGGAGAGAGAGGGGGGTGGAGAGAGAGATAGGGGGGTGTGGAGAGAGAGAGGGGGGGGGGGCGGCTGTAACACACCACCTTACCTCAGTGTTGCTTAAGTAGTGTTTACCTTGATGACGGCTCAGGTTATCACACCACTTAATTTTAATAATATGCACAGACCTTCAAGTGAGTCAGGGGTGAGTATAGACGAGGTGTTTTGGTTGGGATTTGGTTAAATTTTGGTTAGGTTAGGACGGGACGGTGTTTATATCCCGAAGCTACTGGGTATTGGGCTACACACACAGACACCCACACCCACCCACCCACCCACCAAAGATGTCTTAACACCCCCCCCCCTCCCCCCTCAACCAGGAGACATGTTCAGTATTGCCCTTTTTTCCCCCCGTGTGTGCGTGACCGGTGAATGGTGAGCCGGCATGACACGGTGTCCGGTGATGTCGCTACGTGTCCGGCCGTGCGTCTGTGTGTCCCCGAGATCCTTCCTTGTGCACGAGCTATATGTCCTTATATCCTGTGTCCTGTCTGTGCCTGATCATATCCTGAACCCCCCCCCCCCCTCCTCTGTCTGTCTGTCTCTCTCTCGTATTCTTTACTTAGGTGTTTAAACATTGTTTTCCCACCACCAACCACCATTATCCCTCCCTCCCCTCTAGCGTGGAGGGAGGAAGGGAGGGTGCAGTTCTAGGATGGAGTGAGGAAAGGAGGTAGGTAGGTAGGTCGTGCGTGGAGGGAAGGAAGAAGGAAGGAAGGAAGGAAGGAAGGAAGGAAGGAAGGAAGGTTGGTTAAGGGTGATGTTTGTGACAGGCAGCTCCCTTCCTTGCTAATGTTCCCTCTAGCACGCGAATCCCTCCCTCCCTCCACCTTTAAAAAATTACCTATTACCCTATATGGATTAGAGAGAGAGAGAGAGAGAGAGAGAGAGAGATGTATTTGGGTGGGAGGAAGAAGGTTACGTGTGTGCGTCGTGTACGTGAAGCCCGACGGGAGGCAGTACTGGTGACTGTGATAAGCGGGAGGAAATGCATGGTAAAGCGGCTCTCACTGTCTGTGTGTGTGTGTGTGTGTTTTTACGTCATCACCAAGTGTGTGTGTGTGTGTCGTGGTACACACCCGGAGGTACTTGAGGTGTGGGAGGCGAAGGCGGAGGTTACCACTACCACCCCTGTCTACTGCTGTCCACTTGATTTATTGTGAGACAGGAGTCCTTACCCTCCTGTCCCCCTGTTTAGACCTTTCCTGTCCCCTGTTTAGACGTCATTATGTGGTGGGGACCCTGTGTGTGGGTACGTTCAGTGGGTATCTAAGGTTGGGTTATGGGCACGCCGGTGGATTACTCAAGGAGGGTTTGGACAAGTTTGGGGCATTCGTGTCTTGACTGTCTTGAAGGGGTTGTGTAGTGGCTGAGGTCCTTGGGGAAGACATCTGGGTGTTTGGGGGCAGACATCTGGGTGTTTGGAGCAGACATCTGGGTGTTTGGAGCAGACATCTGGGTTTTTGGGGCAGACATCTGGGTGTTTGGAGCAGACATCTGGGTGTTTGGAGCAGACATCTGGGCGTTGGGGGCAGACATCTGGGTGTTTGGGGCAGACATCTGGGTGGGGGTATTTAAAGGAGGGTATAGAGAGGCTGGAGGGTATGCTAGTGAGGGTGAGAGAAGGGCACTGCAGGACAAGGAAGGTGGGGGGGCATGTAAAAGATTAGGTGATTGGTCAATGAATAAGAGTCTTAGGATGGACTTGTAAGAAGCTATGTGATTGGTCAGTGAATAGGGAGGTGATTGAACATGAATATACGAGAGGCCAAGTGACTCAACCACGTACAAGGGCACGTTCATGGGGCTGTATATTCATGGGGGCTTGAGGAACACATCATCTAGGGAGGGCATGGGGGGGGGGGGCTTAGTAATGGGGACTGAGAGACGAACATTAATGACTTAGGCCTTTTTATCGAAGTATTGGGAATGGGGCCTTAAAATACCAGGAATGGGGGACTTAATATACCAGGAATGGGGGACTTAAAAGGATTCTATGATGTAACATGGGGGTCTGACGCTCCGTGGGTGAGTTAGGAGGGGGGGGGGGGCTATGGATGCGTGATGTCTTGAAGGCCGGGTATGTTTAGGACACGCTTGGGGGGCATCTCATGGAGGGGGACGTGGGGGGGGGCATCTCACGTGAGGGGGGCGTGGGGGGTTAAAAGCACATGTAGAAGCAGAACACGTCGTCAAGGATGTGTGTGAGAGAGAGAGACACGTCTGAGGGGTTCATAGGTTGTCTTGTTCCAAATGGTTTGGGGGGGGGGGGGGACACTTTACGGGCGCTTGTTTGGGAGTGTCTAGGAGGTTGGGGCGCTTGTTTGGGAGTGTCTAGGGCCGCTAAGAGGACTGGGGCGTATATTTGGGGAGCTTTTTAAGAGAACCAGTAATGTTTGGGGCGTGTGTTTACGAGCGCCCCAACAGGAGGTTTATGTATTAAGGCTCGTATATTATAACCCGGGCGTGTGTTGGGGCGCATTTAAGAGGACCCGGATGTGTTGAGCCCAGGTACAGTAAGTCGAGAGAGAGAGAGAGAGAGAGAGAGAGAGAGAGACCCTTGTTCGCGTGTCAGTAAGCGTAAGGGAGGGAGGGATGGAGGGGGTAGTTTACGCTGGGGCCGCCGTGTCTCTCTTAGCTTGCCCCACGGAAGCTCTAGTATGTATGGCTGTCATAAGTTAAGTTGCGATACAGCGACGACACCTGCTGTATCTACTTCGGCTGTAATGGTCACTGGGGCGTTATGTATGGGGAGGAGGAGGAGAGGAGAATGTTGTGTGGGGTGAGGGAGAAGAGCCAGAATGTTACTGGTGGGGAGAGATTGAGGAAGGAAGGAAGGAAGGAAGGAAGGATGGAGGCCAATGATGAAGGGAGTCAACACAGGAAGAGGATGTTGTTGTTGTTTTTATTTCTTGTCGTATTTGTTGTTGTCGTTGTTGTTATTGTTAGGTCAGCTGTGAAGGAAATGCCATGTAGCCTGCAAGAGGAACGCACACACACACACACACACAGACACACACACACAGACACACACACACACACACACAGACACACACACACACACACACACACACACACACACACACACAGACAGACACACACAGACAGACAGACACACACACAGACACACAGACACACACACACACACACACACACACACACACACACACACACACACACACACACACAGACACACACACAGAGGTCAGCTTCTTCTTCCTCATTGCTTTACCCGGCCTTGTCATCATCACATCATAAGGGGAATGTTTTTATTTGTCCGCTCGTGTGTTGTTGTGATGTGTTTGTTTGTTTGTTTTGATATATTATTGTGTTTTTTGTTTGTTTTTTATCTTGTACTCTGTGTGTGTTTTATTCTACTACTGTGTTTATATATTTATTTTGAGCTGTGTTTGTTTCTTTAGACCAAGTAATGTTTGTTTGTTTGTTTGTTTTTCATAGACGTGAGGGGAATTTGTGATGAGTTCGGGAAGGGGTGCAGTGATAGTGAGGGGAGGGGTGCAGTGATAGTGAGGGGAGGGGTGCAGTGATAGTGAGGGGAGGGGTGCAGTGATAGTGAGAGGAGTTTGTAGTTGTGGTGGGTGTATAGAAGGGGTTGTGAGGAGGGAGTGAGGGGAGGGGGGTATACGAGGGGAGATTACGGTGAAAGTGAGGGGAGAGGTGATAGAGGTAGACAAGGGGGTATGTGTGTGGGGGGGGGGGGAAGAGGGATATGGAGAGGGGAGAGATACCAGGCGAGTGGAGAAGGGAAGAATCCATGTTTGTGAGAGGGACATGTAAGAGACGAAGGGGAGGGTAAAAGGTGATGAGAGGGGAGAAATAAGGAAGGGTGAGAGGGAAGGGAAAGTGAGGGGGGGGGGGAATTCAGTACGTGTGGATAGTGAGGGTATGAGGAGGGAGGGGTTGTTGTGATGAGAGAGAGAGAGAGAGCATGGAGGCAGGCAGACAGGCACATAGAGAGAGAGGGGAAGAGAGAGCTGGGGGAGAGCGTGTGAGGAAGGGGAATGACTCAGCCGGGAGAGAGAGAGAGAGAGAGAGAGAGAGAGAGAGAGAGAGAGAGAGAGAGAGTCGCCCAACACTGTCAAGGATTTAAAGGGCACCGCGTCTGTCCGTTTGTATGTTTGCTATTTATCCCCCTGATGGTGTATATCTGTCTCTGTCTGTCTGTCTTTCTTTGTGGTGGGTAGATGCATTGTGGGTCTTGATTTTAGGGGATTGTGGTGAGGAGAGGTAGGATGGTGAGGAATGGGGGCGTATGGAGAAAGGGGGAGGAGAGAATGGAGGGGAGAGAAATAATACCTCCTGTAGTAGTAATTAATAATAGTTATGGTAGTAGAGAAGCAAGCAATATGGGATGGTTGGTAGTAGTGGTAGAATGAGGTGGTGGTGTGGTAGGGAGGACCATGGCACCGTCAGGAAGGAGGTTGGAGGAGGACTCGGGGAAGGAGAGGGTCGTCGTGGGCCCCAGTCAGCACCGTGGGTCTTGAGGGGTGTCGCGGAGACGGCAGTGTGGGGAGATACGCGCGCGGCAGACGGACAGTGTGATCCCGGCGGTGGTGGAGGCAACACGCGCCTGGGCTTAACCATACTAGTATTGAACGTGCTGAGCCCACACACACAACCCGCCCCCTTACCGTTCTCCTCTGACGACGACGATACCGCTACTTAGCACACGTCATCCACCACCTCCTCGTCTCTCGCTATTTGTGTTTATTAAAGTGGAACATGGAAGCTCGTGAGTGTTAAGTCAAAGGTGGGGGGAGGGGAGGGTCTCGTGGCATTGGCAGGCGTGCGGCGGGCGTGTGTGGGCGTGTGAAGGGTGGCGGAGGGCAGGGCCAAGCAGGAGGACATGTGGAGAAGTGGTTCACCGACCACCATCACCACTACTAGCAGGAGGAAGCACTTGACACGCTCCTGCTGGTATAAACAACAGGACAAGCAGGAGTAGTGTCCTCTCCTTGACCCAGTAGAAGTAATGTCACCGCCAGCAGGAACAACACACACACACACACACACACACACACATACACACACACACTCCTGGCTCCATATACTACAACAAACTTTAACCATGCCCCCCCCCCCACCTCCTCCCTCCTGCTGCCCCCCATTGAAGTATTGTGAGAAGCATTACCCTGACACCCACTACCCCTGCCTGCCGCCCGCCCCGTCATCGCCTCCTGCCCCGTTAACTTCGCCGCCCCCGCCTTTAGGATTTCTTGTGTGTTCGTGGAAAATACATGTCTGTTGTTATGTGTATTGCAACATGCTGAAACTACTGGTTAAATGTGTTGCAGACTACTGAAATTGGTTGTTAAATGTGTTGCAACCTACTGAAACTGGTTTAAAAAAAAATATGACAACCAACTGAAAAATATTGTTAAATTTGTAGTCATGCTCTGAAACCGATTAAATATGTGATAAAGAATTGAAACTGAGTTGAATTTGTGATGACCTCCCGGGGATCAGCCGCATCATTTATTGACAACTGTGTCGAGAGATGAAGCCATAGGACAGAAACTTGATAACAGATCACGGAGAGCCAAGGGTTGTGATAAGAGTGTGTGTGTGTGTGTGTGTGTGTGTGTGTGTGTTACATTCTATAAACACACCTTAATGATACATACTTCTCACCTGTCCATTCTATCCTCCTCCAATACTACTCCTCCTCCTCCTATCTCCTCCTTCAGTTATAAGGTGTGGTGAAAACCCTCCACACTTGTGACACACTCGCAGAACTTTGATTATCCGACCAAGTGTAAGTAATAGTCGTGTGTGTGTGTGTGTGTGTGTGTGTGTGTTTTAAGAGGAGGCTACACACACACACACACTGGAGGGCGACCACCACAAGGATTTCTTTCACTTGAGTCGGTCAGTCCTCCTTGTTGCCCTCTCACCCTCCAGTACCTCCCCCTCACCACACCCTGTACTTCACCCTCTATCACGCCACACCCTGTACCTCTTCTCCACCACACTCTGTACCCCTCCACCACACTACTAGCACCACTTTGCTGTACACCGCACCCTCTATCTTCCCCTCTACCACACCCTGTACCTCCCTCCTCAACACCCCTCCGCCACACCCTCACCCATGGGAGTAGCTGTCCCTCCCCCTAGCGGTAATGTGTTATAGGAGGGGGACGTGGGGGGGGGGGTGGTTAGTGAGGGGTGTGTGGAGGGGGAACAAGACATGGGGTGGACGGTGTGTGTGGGGGGGGGAGGTACACTGAACTACACTGTACACTGAGCCACTGACGGACACAACACTACAGTACACACACTGGTGCCAAGTGTCTCGTGTCATGTCGCTAAATCTATCACAGAGAGGGACTTTATAACACAAGCTCGATAACATCCCAACCCACCCCCAACCCACCCCCAACCTACCCCACCCCCAACCCACCCCCAACCCACCCCCAACCCACCCCCAACCTATGGGTTATCAGAGTGATCAGGTGTTGAGATCCTATCTGCAAGTGAGAAGATGGGGGGGGGGGGGAGGAGGGGGGGGCTAGTACCTCACTTTACCCTGGGTCACCTATCCTAACTAACGGATGGAAGGAGAGGGAAGAGATAATGGTGGAGAAAGGTAGAGGGGGATGAAGGAAGGGGAGGGTATTAATTGGAGTTGTTATTATTATTATTTTCCTTATCTTCCTTCTTCTCCCCCTCCTCTTCCACTTCCTCCTCTTCTTCCTCAGGTGTCCTCATACAAATAATGGTCATTCCTATATATGTATTTATGCATGATACTATAAAACACAACTACAGTAACAGATACAAAATAAAACATAGACAAACATAGTAAATAAATAGATATGTACCACAACAAGACGACACAGGTGAAGGTAAATTATTATATTAATTACTGGCCTCTCAGGTGTGTGGGGGGGGGGGGAGGGTTGTTAGTTGTTGTGGTGGTAGTGGTGATAATAGTGGTGGTGGTAGTAGTAGTAGTTTTGAGGACACACACACACACACACAGTGAGTTATAGCATTATTGACTTGACTGATACGAATTATCTCCACCATATGTCACTACAGCTGTTATTTCCTCACCTGTCGACACTTTCCTCCTTCACCTGTTACAGCACCACGTTACAGCAGGGTGTTACAGCACTTTCATTCCACATATGTTACAGCACTTGTTACAGCAATATTATACCACATGTTACAGCACTTTCATTCCTCACACGTTATAGCATTATTATTAAACGTTACAGCAATATTATTAGACTTATTACAGCAATATTATACCACATGTTACAGCATTATTATTAACCACGTTACAGCAAGTAGAGGGTAAAGGGGCATTAATACAGTGGGGGTACAACACCGACAACTGTACCAAGATGTATTACAGCTGTACGTTTCAACCCTGTAGCCTGCCTTCCTGTTTGACTGTCTGTGTGTGTCTGTCTGTGTCTCTCTTTGTCTGTCTGTGTCTCTGTCTGTCTGTCTGTAAGCGCCTCTTAATAAAATTGCTATGGAAATAATACTCAAATACAGAACATGTAATTTCAGGGTCATGCTAAAGGTCAAAGGTTAAGTAGTGTGTGTTGGGGGGGTGGGGGTGCTGTGTTGGAGAGGAGGAGGAGGAGGAGGATGCTGTGTTGGAGGAGAGGAGGGCGATGTTGTGTTGGAGATTGGGGGGGTGGTGGTGATGGTGGTGGGGAAGCTTCACGACTCCAGCTCTCTGTGTGACGTCATGCTGGTGGTGGGAGTATAGCAGACAACTAACCTTACTCCCACTCACGCTCCCCACTCACCATTGTTATCCTCCCACTCACTCTCTACTGGCCTCCCACTCATGCTCCCCCACTCACCACTGTTATCCTCCCACTCACTCCTCTCTATCCCTCTCCACAGTGACCCAATTTTATCTCTTAATTTTATTTGTTTGTTTTTGTCTTGTGAAAATATATTGCCTCCTCTTCTCCTTCCCTTCCTCCACCTCCTCTTATTCCTTTCCTCCTCCATCCTCCTCCTCCTCCTCCTCCTCCTCCTCCTCCTCGCCCCCCCCCCCCCTCAAATGGTCCCAGTTCATTTCACTTCAGTTTTCATTTATTTTTGTGAATTTGTATTAATCTATGGGTGGTGGTGGGGGGGGGGGGCTATGTGAGGGGAGAAGAGAGGGGTGTGAGGGAAGGAGTGTGAGGGGAGAAGAGAGGAATGTTTGAGGGGAGAAGAGAGGAATGTGAGGGGAGAAGAGAGGAATGTGAGGAATGATGAAGGGTTTGTGAGGAGAGGAGGGGTGTGTGAGGGGAGAGGAGGGGGGGGAAGGGGGAGTTCATCGATTCTGGATATTTTATCAAGGGGAGAGGGGAGACGAGGGGAGGGGAGGGTAGGATGTCTGACTGGGTTGGGTTGCGTGTTACGGTGTTGGACATTAAATATTTATATGTCTGTTTACCAATCTGTCTATACAGCTGTCTGACTGTTTTGTCTGTCCTAGAGAGAGAGAGAGAGAGAGAGAGAGTGTGTGTGTGTGTGTTATATATGCTGCATTTGTTTGTTTGGATATCACATCACGCCTTAAAATACACCCCTCACCCTCCCTCCCTCCACAACAAGAAGTACTGATGGTTGGCAACACACACACACACAGCCACCCAGTGTTGACCTCGACCCACTTGGTAGCTGTCTCACCTGACCTGACCTAACCTAACCTAACATAAACAGTATTTGGGAGGATGGGGTTAAGTTAAGTTAGGCTAGACTAGGCTAGGCTAGGTTGGGTTAGGTGTGTTGAGATAAATAAATAATCACTCTGCTTAATTACACCACTTACGAGTTTTTACCTGTGATGAATACCTGGTGTGTAATAATAATAATAATAATAATAATAATAGTAATAATAATAAACGGTTTATTAATGGAGTTGCAGCCGGTGGCTGAAATTATACACTTACATTTGATTTAGACATAATGATATAATATGCATTGAATACATTTACAGGGCTGTACAGTACATAAATCAGGAGTTGTTTATTATTTTAACAATAGATGGGATGGTGCTCTTCTTATATCTATTGGTGCGGGCTCTTATGGGCTGAATTTTGTTGTAGTGGAGGGCTGCGCGAGGTGGGTGGGGGCTGCAGGTGGCAGGAGGTGGCGATGAGGTGCATTAGTTGGCTGCCAAACCTTTCCAGTGCTTGGTGGTGGAGGTCACTGAGGGATGGCATTTCCAGGGTGGAGAGAGCGTTGATGTAGCCGGAGTATTCTGCGCCGAGCATGATTCTGCAGGCCCTTTTCTAGCCGACGTTGTTGGGTGGAGTTGAGAGAAGACGACCAGGCTGGAGACGCATACGTTAGTTTGGGGAGAATAAAGGCGTTGTAGATGGTCCTCAGCTCTGGCGTGGGTGTCCCAAGTGACCTAAGTCGTCGTAGCATGTAGAGACGGTGTATGTGTGTGTGTGTGTGTGCTGTGTGTGTGTGTGCGCGCCTTATTGTTGTTTTACATGAGTAGGTTGTGTTGACAAAAGGACTTAGGGATTAATTAATAGCGGGTGGGTATTTAGCTCCTTTTAAAATTGGATAGCCAGCTAGTGTTTTGGAATAGCTAGCTAGTGTTGTGGAATAGCTAGCTTGTGGTGTGGAAAAGTTAGCTAGTGTTGTGGAATAGCTAGCTAGTGTTGTGGAATAGCTAGCTAGTGTTGTGGAATAGCTAGCCAGTGTTGTGGAAAAGTTAGCTAGTGTTGTGGAATAGTTAGCTAGTGTTGTGGAATAGCTAGCTTGTGGTGTGGAATAGTTAACTAGTGATACGAAATATCTAGCTAGTGGTGTGGGGTAGTTAACTAGTGATACGAAATATCTAGCTAGTGGTGTCTGGTAGTTAACTAGTGATACGAAATAGCTAGCTAGTGGTACGGAATAGCTAGTTGTATGGGAGGAAAGTATTGAAGGGGGGGGTGTATGAATGTCAGTCTGGGGTGTTATTTTTCGCAGTATTTTAAGGAAGGGGGTGTGAGGTCGGGTCGGGTCGGGTCGGGTCGGGTCGGTGTTATTAAAGAGGAAACGGCCACTTTACCCAGGCCGTGTCCCCCCCCCCCCTCCCCTCTCCCCTCCCGGAGTCATCTGGCCCGTCATGCCTACACTCCTCTTTCCTCCTCCTTCTTCCTCTTTTATCTTCTCTTTTATCTCCTCCTACCTTTGTCACCTCCTCCACCTCCTTCCACCCCCCTCCTGCTCCACCCCCTCCTCCTGCTCCACCCTCTCCTCCTGCTCCACCCTCTCCTCCTGCTCCACCCCCTCCTCTACCCCTTCCACCACGACCTCCTTCACTGCCATCTCCTCTCTCACACCCACCCCCCCCACAACCCCCCGCCCCCCTCACCTCTTCCACCTTAAATTGAAACAAGTTTATTTAGACAGACAAACACACAGTTACAATGTAAACAACAAGACCAATATTGACACAGGCGAGTCTTTTAAGAGTTCTGTAACAACTCTCTCTAAAAGGCTAATTACTGTGTGTGTGTCTCATCCCAAGTAACTAATGTATCATCTAAGTTACGTGTGTGTGTGTGTGTGTGTGTGTGTGTGTGTGTGAGTGTCAGTCAGTCATAGGGGTGAGTGAAGAGCATTGTAATAGTTTTAATAGCAGTATGGTGACGAGGGGTGTGTGGGCTGAGGGGTGTGTGGGCTGAGGGGGGTGTGTGGGCTGGGAGGTGTGTAAGCTGAGGGGAGTGTGTGGGCTGGGAGGTGTGTAAGCTGAGGGGAGTGTGTGGGCTGGGAGGTGTGTAAGCTGAGGGGAGTGTGTGGGCTGGGAGGTGTGTAAGCTGAGGGGAGTGTGTGGGCTGGGGGGTGTGTGTTAGGTTAGGGGGTGTGTGTTAGGTTAGGATAATAGTTGAGGGTCAGGGGATGAGGGAAGTGAGGGTCAGGGGGTGATGGGGAGGGTGAGGGCAGTTGTTTGAGTGTCAGGGCAGTGGTTCATGTGTATCCCAAGGGTGGCGCTGAGACTTGGATAACTCTTCAGTCTTTACACGTGGCTTGATAAAAACATTTTGTGTGTGTGTGTGTGTGTGTGTACTGGTTCCCCTATATTAACATCTCTTATCCTCAGTGATGATAAAAGAAACGATATAGTGAAGAAGAAAAAATGTGAAAATAACATGTTGGTGATTAAGACAATGGGTGCCAGCCTGGGATGGTGCTAAGAGGAACGAGGTTGTTAGGACGTAACTACTAAATTGAGTGGTTTAGATGGTGACGTGTGTGGTGGTTCATGTTGGTGATCCGCGTGGCATGAATCCCTTCCTTCAGGAGTGGGTTGTGTTCACGCCCCCTTTCTTCAACCACCACCCGCCGCCTCCACCAGCACCTCCTCCCCCACACCACCATCACCCAGCTCGCCACCTCACTCCTGAAGCGGCTCGAGCCTGGTTCTTGGGGCCCTCCCTTGTGGCGTTTGGGGCAAGGTACTGACTGACTTCACTGCTAACTGACTGCCTACTCTCTCTCTCTATCTCTTATCAAAGTGTATGCTATCTAGATTATAACAAAGGTCAGGTCAGATTAGGTTAGGTTATTAAGTAGTGGTTAGGTTACGTTATGGTTAGGTTAGATACAAATCATTTCCCTTGGATGTGTATAAACTGTGATAAATTACACTAATGTCTTTTGACGTCTCCAAACATTGCTTTATAGACTCGTAAAATCACCCCGTTATGAATCTGTGACACTTTTATGTTTGTCTTTTAATCATCCGCTATTTAAGTTAAGAAATATAAACGATAATATATTTTAATGTATTTTCTGATGACTGTTTTGGTTGTTCTGGTTGTGTAACTTGGGTTATTATGTAGTCAGCTGGTTAGGAGTTCAGTTTCAATCTAAATCGTTTTGCCATGCGAGTTTTAAATCTTTTTTCTTTTTCATGATTAATTTTTTTTTTTCAGTGAGATTAAATTTGTGAATGAAGAAACTGGTAATTAGAAAGCAAGATTTTTTTTTTTTACTTCACAAAAAAATTCTAATTTTTATCCGGTACCAAACAGTATTTATTCTCATGGTATAAAATAATGTCCGAATTTATTAACACACACACCCCCCCCTCTCCCCTCCCCTCCCGATAACACTAGGCTACGATTTACTATTTGTCTTCTAAAACTACAATTCGATTCTGTACATTATGGCTAAATCATTCTAGTCTGTCGATTGTAAAGATTATAAATTTCATCATCAAAGAGGCTAATGGTCTCTTGCTTAATTACCTTACCTGAAAGCTTACCTGGTTACGTCACTTGGTACACTTATAAACACTACCTCATGTTAAATAGTGTTCTTGTCACTCAAATGTTGGAAGAGGTCGGACGCACATGCACACTCCCTCTGTGTCTCTTCTGTGTTTATCATCTATAGTGGGATTTCATTATGTGAGAAAGTTCTTGAGTTTGTCTGTTTTATATGGCATTTAAACTGGTAGCAAACACTGTACATTACATTAAAATTTACCACAAACTTAACGGGAAGTACAACAGATGTGAATGCCAGTAATACTCTCATGGTCATACACTTTAGTCTAAATTCATTGGGGTTTTTTCTTTTTTACATTGCTTGTGGTGTAGGAGGCTGCCATCTTGTATATAATTGCTTTCACATTGTATGAATCAGACAGCTTGATATTATGAGTGGCTTAAAGGGGTTTTTCTCATTATTATTATTCTATGTATGTATATCTCATGTGTTGGGGTGTAAAGAAAGTTTTATTATTCTTATTATGTGTTTAAGTCCATCTTGTACATAACTGTGTGCGTGAGGTTTTCGTCATCTTTATAAATTACTGGTTTGTGAATATAAACACTAATACTTGACTTTGGTTGCAGGTACGGTGGTAAGCGGTGTGGGAGCGGTGGTGGCGGCGGCCCAGCAGCAGCAGCGGCAGCAGCAGCGGGAGGAGCAGCAGTAGGAGTAAGACGCTCGCCCCGCTACGCCACCCAGCAGTCCTCAGCATCAGCCGCCGCAGCGGGAAGACCTCGGCGGCACCACGCGAGGCCTCTTCACGCTCATCACTACAATACCAAACATAAGGTAGTCAGATTTTTCCCCTCAGTATTAATGTTGTTTCTTCCCTACAGTGATCCATAAAGACTCCTCAAATTTTAATTCAATAAAATGGAACTAAGAATCCTGTTTCTTATTGCTTTTTGAGTCATGGATAAAAGTATACCATTTAATTTGCTTTGTTCGTGATTTTTAGTTGAAGAGTACATTTTGTGGTTGGTGTTCTACCAAGAGGCTAACTGAGAGGAAAATACTATGTGTACAGACCACAGTTTAGTGTGATTAAATATTATATCACGTTTTTAGATAACGTTGGTTTGTTTAATAATGGATAATGATAAATTTGACAAAAATATTCAGTTCTAGAGTCAATAATCCTCAAAATTGATGGAACAACCCAGTTTATTTCACCTAAAGATTAACTACTGTAACATTAACCTCAACTCACCCAAATAATGTTAGTGGTTAATCATGTGATAAATGTAATACCGTACTTGGATATACTTCATGGTCAAAGTTAATACAAGTACTAGTTACCTTTAACTGATAATGGTCCTACTGTACATTACTTGACGTTGGAGGTCAGGAGGCCGTGTTGAAGGTGAGGAGGCCGTGTTGGAGGTGAGGAGGCCGTGTTGGAGGTGAGGAGGCCGTGTTGGAGGTCAGAAGGGAGTGTTGGAGGTCAGATGGCAGTGTTGGAGGTCAGGAAGAAGTTCATGATGATCAGAGGCAGTGTTGAAGGCAGCCGCTGTAGGCCCTTCCCCCCCTCCCCAGACACACTGCCACACACACACACAAGTTATTGTATATGTGTAAATTAATTTCGTGTAATGGCCTCTAAATTCAGTAACGCTTTCACGGCCACGTATTGTATCATCTCATATCCTGTGACAACATATATTACACGCCAGCATGCATACTGCCACATACCCGCTCGTATCGTGTGTAGCCAACTGTGTGTGTGTGTAATGTGAGGTTGTTAGTTAGGTTGTGTGAAGCCGTGTAAGGTCAAGTGTGGAGCCAGTTGACCTTTGTGTGTGTTTCTAAGCTGGGGAGGGACGAGAGGTCACTTTTGATGTAGGATTTTTATGGATGCTTTGAGGGGGTATATTAATGCAATTCTTTACATATATTTTTTAAAGTGTTATTTTGTGCAGTGGAAAAATGCGAGTGATATATTAATTTATTTGTTGTTTATGAAAGCTACAGAAATGTGAAATGTTGTGTGTGTGTTTGTGTAGGGGCAGAGGGAGAATTTCTGCTGCCTTGTGATTGCTTGGTAGTATGTACAGTATAGAGGTAATGTATACATATAAAAGTTTGTGAAATATAAAAGTAGGATCCAGAAAAATACCATAATTAATTTGCATGCAAAGACATAATTAGCAGTATAATGACAGGCACAGAAAAGACACTATTACCGTACATTGTTTTTGATTGACTCACTTACTCTGCATGTCACAACTTTACTCCCGTAGAAGAATCGAGCTAGTGGGTAGTGATGGTGACTGTGGTCGGGTTGTGGGGCATCATGAAACACGGCTCTTTGTATCCGAGAGTGAATAGATAGGCTGTAGATATTGTGAGGGAGGGAGGGGGAAAGGTATTAATATTGTATAGCCTAACCTAGTAATATGGATGATAGATTGGTGGATGATAGATGGATGACTGTGTTGTTGAGGATATGAGGAGGAGAAATATACAATACAGGGTGCTGCATCCGAGTCCGGGTGATGAGAGATGTTGACGCCAGGTACGGGGGAGGGGGGTGGGGTTCAGCGGTTGCCACGGGAATCACTGGAGTGTTGAGAATAACCAATCAATGTCTGTCTGAATAACCAAACTTGGGAGAAATGGCGAGATACTTGGAGAGCGTTTGGGTGAATGTGGTTGTCCCGACGAGAATGTTAAACTGAACGTAGAGTTGGGATATGTACTGTAGGTATGTGTGTATGTTTAAGGCCTTTGTGTTCTTGATTTTCCCAATGTACTTAAAGAGTTAAGGATAGTACAGTCCAGTGAAACCCCCATATAACGGATTTCTCTCTCCATATAATCCGTGAGATGCGGATTTCTCATCTAATGGACCCTCGATATAAGGGACTTTCCTCTCAATATAGTCCGTTAAATAGAGGTTTCAGTGCAGAGTAGAAAAATTTGAGTGAACATAAGAACAGTACAAGAAACTAGTGTGGATGCTATTTATTAAATATTGAACCTGACTATAAATATTATTGGAACTGTTGATGATTTTACACATTTTTTAAGGCTTCTCACTTGTTGTTGCTTAATATAGACTTTCTAGTACATGTATCGGGTAATAGATAATGTACCTAATCCATACAGTATTTGCAAGTGTGAGAATATGCAAATTTCACATTGATATAGTTATGTACAGGACAGTGAAGCCTTAGGGAAAATTTGGCTCACAAGATTAGCCTTCCCCCTGTTTATTTCACCTTATGATTAACCACCCTAACCTAAGCTCACCTACCCAAGCAGCATTAAGGGTGTTTAATCTTCTGGTGAAATAAGCTTGGAGGCTAATCTTGACGTGATCTGACAAAAATTGCAAAGTAACGAATGTGTTAGGTGTTTTAATTTCATCGGGTCATTTTAATGTTTCATAGTGTCTAGAAATTAGGGTGAAATTGTCTGATGGAAATAAAAGTTTTTCTGAAGAGTTTGATATAATGATGACTTCTGATAAGGCAGATATGTGTTATTACCCGTAATTCAGTAAATTAGAACTTAATCGCAATTACTTCTATATATTCAAATGAAAATCTTAAACTTATTCTGTGTTTTGGTTTAGTTATGTGTATGTTGCTTTTTCTTAATTCAACACATCTTTAGTCACTTCATATCTTGTTTATGTATTTTACCACCTATTTATTATCCTCTTGCTAATAAACCTCTTTTGTCACCCAGGGAGGGAAGGCCACCAGTGTGTCTGGCCCAGGTGGCACCAGCACCAACAACGCCGCCACACACAAGCCCGACAACAGCAGTGGGGGTGGAGTAGACGCCAACCAGCAGCACGACAACGCCTCAAATAACGCTGCCACCAACAACGCCACTGTCCGTCACAGTCACCACGACGCACCTCCGCCGTATTCCACGCGGTCGTCTGCCGCCGCCGCTGCTGCCGCTCACCACCATCATCATAATCACCACCATAACCACCATCACCACCACCCCAACCAGCGCCATAGCTCACGAGGGCCTCGCCGCAACCGGATGAGTATGGGGCAAAAAGTCACAGGTAAGGGGAACGTTTCTTGTCTTGGAGAACACAACAAATGATGGAACCAAAACTAATGTTTATTATAGTACAAAAAACACACTTAACGATGACCAGCAAGACCAGGGTGTGTTGTAACCGGAGAGTTTCCCTTAGAACAATATTTTAATGACTTTTTTTCATTCCCTGTACAAGTAATTACAAGCTGTGTTTATGTGGAATCTAATTCCCATGACTTGTGTCATTTTACTGTCAAGTTTGGAATGCCAGCTCAAGTACAGTAATTTTTCTGTGATTGTATAAATTCCGGAGGCATATGTGTGTAGCACTTTGTCAAGAGTAATGTAGGTTATGTGGAGTCTAATAGCCTCAGCATATTTTATATTAATTTATTATACAGTGTAGTACTGTATAGATTTATATTATTTTGAACGACTACACAAGATACAATGGGTAATAATGTGTCGTGTGACATACGAAGCTCTTCAAGTAAAGGCGTCGTAAATAATCCAAGATAAACAAATTTACCATCCCACAAATGCAGGAAGCTTCTCTTAAACCTTAACTGGATTGTAGAAAGTTAATACTGAAGTTGTATTAGATAAAAAAAAAAGAAAGAAATAAGGTACTGTACTGTATAGATTAATGATATTGGTTTGGTAGGGTAAACCTGATGGATGTGTAGGGTCCTTGTTGTGTAATAGGAAAAACAATAACAGAATACTGTACTTTTGTTGAGGCAGCTAGAGAGAGTGACTGGTGGCAAGTGAGGGGGGAGAGAATCTGTGTTGCCTTTGATTCTAACTAAAGCAGGAAATGGCTTACAAATATTAAAAATAAAATCACAGTTCTGATTCTTTCATAAAACTGATAATGGATGGTTTAGGTATACAAAGGAGAAAATAATGTACACATTATAATCATATGCCATCGAACATATCAGATGGGCGGTGTAAGGTTATGATAGTAGTTACTGAACCATTATGCTGAGGAAAAGGTTACAAGGAAGAGTGTAAACAAAGACACGAGAGATATCAGCCCCTTTGAGCACACCTGGGGAAGTTATTTGGGAGGAGTGTAATTGATAGTGAGGAGATTTTAGGATAGGTTAGAAATAGGGATGACTTGAGGTGGGCAGAGGTTGAATAGATCCAATGTCAGTCAATCTTTGAGCTGATGTGAGAGTGAGATTGAGGTCAGGATGTGTGTGTGTGTGACATTCTTGTGGTTGTTTAAATGTATGTATGGATGGAGTAGTCAGAGAATTGAAGGTAAGGGGTGACTAGGTCAGAAGCATAGCTTTAGCTGGGAGGTGGGATGTCGCTGTTAGGTATATTTACTATATACAATACTGAACAAGGTGCCTCATAGGTCACTATACCAAAGGAAGATTAATGTTCGTTTTCTTTTTCTAGGTGACAGAATCATAACAAATCAACAAACACGGCAGAGACATAAACACTAAGGGATAGGGCTACTGTAATGTTCATATACAGAGAGCCAGATACTACACACCAATGAGAAGAAGCTAATCGATGACACAGATACTGTGGGTGCTGTGTTGTCGATTAAACTTTTTTTGCAGCTGACCGGTGTGTAGGATCTAGCTTTCCTCTCATAAATAATAATATGACTCTTCATCACGTGTTAATTTCTTGGCTGTGTTCGTTGATTTGTCACGATTCCCTCACCCAGAAAAAAAAAAAACGATAATTTTCCTTCAAAGTGATATCTTTTAAAACACCCTGTACCGTTTCCAGATGATGCGATGCTTTTGGCAGATGGTGGATAATTTAGACTGTTAGGAAGGATCATTAAGGGATGGAATATAATCTCAGGGCTAAAGAATGACCTCAGAGATAGTACAATACAGCATAATACTTCTTATCTTAACTCATGACAGTGAAACATGAACTTGGAAAGGGACAGAAAAATTTAGATTTCAAACACCAGAAATGTGTTATCTGATGGCTGTATCTGGGGTCACCTGTCTGGAAGGGGTAGAAGATACTGATGTGTACAAGGTGTTGAGTAAGGCGGAGAAGTGGAGTGGGCGAAGAGAGACTCGCCGAGATGGCATTGACGTGTGAGAATGATGCAGGGGTCACCTCCGAACCTGAATAAAATCTTATAGCGTCTGCCAAATATTAAAAGTGACGCCCCCATAGCAAAGGGGTTAGTGGAGGTAGTCTACTTACCCCTTGTAGGTTACACTGGATCAAGATGAGTGTAGGAAGGATTGTAAATAGCTGAAGTAATAAGTGGAACCACACCTCTTACTCTGCCTCAGATACAGTGTGATATAGCTACCCTGTACAGCACGGTATATAGAAGTCCCCTTGAGTTGGTGGTTTACGGTTTGTTGTATTTTATTTGAATCGGTTTCCTTTTCACTAGTCTTCAGAGGACTCTCCTATTCCACAAATAATAATTCAATGCCGATCTATACAAGGCTGCCTCGGAGCATTTTGATAACGTATCGACTAACATTAAACCTGATAAATTTCACCGAGCCACTGATTCCTCAAATGTCCCAACAGGGCTTCAGAAGAGCCATGTTTCACAGACTGTGTATGTGTGTGTACAGCCAGTGTGATTTTATCGAGAGTCAGTTAGGCCTTGTCAGTGTTTGTGTCTATCAAGTGTCACTTCTTGCAGTAACAGCTCCTGTCCCTGGTGTTATTATTTTGCCGTGCTTGTTGATGATTATTTTGTCCCTTCACTGAAGATGTTTTGCATAGTCACATATTAGTTGGAATTGTTGGCAGAATGGCAGTAAATGATTTGTTGCATCACACTGGAGGTTTGGTCAGAGCCAGAAACAGTCATCAGGTGGATTAGGGCTAAATTATAGTTTATTTTGCCAAATGTAATATTGTTCAGCTGTACCATTGAACATGTTCATTACCACTGCTTTTTAATTATAATAGCTTTCAGGCGCAAAAACTAATTTTCTGGGATGGCGGTGTGCATTACTGTGTTCACAAATGACCTCCAAACACCCACCCATGAGGTTATCTGAGCATTGTGTCTAGTGTTGTTATCTGTAGCTGCTCCAAGTCTTCTTCTTAAATACAGTTTCAGAGGTATATAATCTTTGGTTCTTATATTTACTTAATGTTTTGTTAAGACTTGCTCATCTCAGAACTGAAGAAAGACAAAATACTCTTTAATTTGCTCTCTCTTTTAGATTTTATTTCTGCTTAGATCACAGAACCCAACATCAAGAGTGACATAGACTCTCCCTTCACTTGCTTTGGTTTGCACTTACTTAATTGGCTTCTTAGATGCACCAGGTATTTGCTAGATTGTTCCTCTTCCACTATACGTACCTGTGTACAGTACTAGTTTATACCAGGTCATGTCATACAGCACCCTGGTATCAGACACTGGCAGTAAGTATGGGAGAGATTGATTACTAATGTTCATGGTCCACAAAATTACTGTTTGTGTCATTACAACTGAAGTAAATTATTAGGAAATGGACAGAAAGTAGCTTTTGGTCCTCATCATTAAAAGTGTCGCCCCCCGTAGTGAAGGGGTTTAGAGTACTGTTAGTTTTGGTTCCAGTGATATTTATTTTGTGCTCTCCAAACTGTTTACTAAATAGTATATACTTTTTATTATCTCTGTTGCTGTTTGTGTGATACTTTGCTGTGTATTGGTAAAACTAAGACCATTTGCCAGACAGACATCTTTGAGGGTAAGTTACAGCAAGTCTCTATTATCCTGTTGTCAGTGTCCAGGCTGGCCATTATACTGCAGGACCTGAAAACTATTTGAGAATACTCTTGAGGCTGTCCCCACACAGGGTTCCCAGCTAAGAGATAACCGTAATTTGAAAAACATTATTGTCTGATATAACTTGATGTGAATATTGGTTTATTGTTGGCTTTACAGTATACCAGTGGCTCATCCCAAAGGTGAATTGACGAATTGTGTGTACTGTATGATGTATTTATCGGCAGTATAATATCAGTGTAGGGAGGTTTTCCATCATGCTTGTACAAGGTCACTTCCATGGAGAGTTTAAAGATTTTCTGTGTCTTTGGGGAAATGTAGATCAAGTGCTTTATTCTGTGAGGATTTGTTGAAGGGATAAGTTTATTGTTGAATTGTTATCTCCATGAAATATTGGACAACAGAAGAACAAATACCATGTGAGCTCTGACAACATAATGGTAACACTGTTAACTTTTTTTAAGTTGCCAAGTTATGACCCACAAGCTGGTCAACACACTGATGCTGAGTGTAACTGTAAATATTGATGTAAAAGTGAAACCGAACCTCTCTGTGTGGTGGTGAGGGTGAGGGGGGGATTACTGTGGAATGCCATGCATCCAAGATTGGCTCCAGGACTGATATATACAGTTAGGTTAGCTCGGGCACAAAACATACATAAATGGCCTGGTTTCTCTGAGCTCTTAGGTTTAAATGTAGCAGACAGATTTACTAACCACTTAATTGTGAGCTTATATATTGTGAGGATGTTGACAAGAATACAGTACAAGTGAATTCATATCCTTTACCTTAATATGTACAGGTACAGGTCAGGCTGGTATTTTCTTGGTATTCTTACATCAGGCAGTTTTCAATAGAATTTAATGCTTTTTCGAGCATATTTTGTGATTTGAGGGAAGAAATGCTATACTGTACAATATAAATGGTAGTAAATTGGTCACTTACTGTATCTGTACAGCTATTTGGATTTTGTAATGAAAATTGGGTTACTGCAAGAACAAAGGGAAAACCAAGCAAAGAGTCAGCCTATCAGTCACTTCCTTAAGGGGAAAAACTGGTTATTTAATTCAGAACATTCAGCCGAGTAAGATACTATGACCTGATCACTGGCATTAACCATAATGAAGAATTTTTAGTCTAGTTGTAGTGTAGGAATGCAATATAATTATACAACCCCTCAAAATATAATGGGTTTTGAAGTTGCTGGTCAAAGAATTTTTGGGGGGGAAAGCACTGTACTGTACTGTATTACCGTATGTTTAGTGAAGAGTAGGAATTCTAGAGGTAAGTAACATAAAACATACAGTACCTTGTCGATATTGACGTTAAAACTATAAATTAAACCACAAACAAAGCCACACTAAACCATTTCAAAGTTAATGTGTTGTAGTGAACACGCCAAGCATTCACTACCTTCTGCGTACTTTCTCCTTACCGCTGTTTGTATACCCGCACTGTTTATATATCGTGGCTCTGGTCTAATCTTGTGTGGGATTAGGTCTGTTAGCTTCACCTCCTCGTAGAAGTTATTTATTGGTGTTGGAACGACTTCACAAGCTTAGCCCCAAGACCTTGACGTGCAGTGGGTTCTCCTGAGATAAGAAAATTAGCTAAATAAATGAAAACAACAGGAAGAGAAAATAAATTAACCTTAATATTTGTGTTGTCTGGAGAAGAAATAGCTCACCTTTCTCATACACTGTCCCCCCCCATGCATGCACTGCCCCCCCATGCATGCACTGCCTCCCCATGCATGCACTGCCCCCCATGCACTGCCCCCCCATGCACTGCCCCCCCATGCACTGCCCCCCCATGCACTGCCCCCCATGCACTGCCCCCCCATGCACTGCCCCCCCATGCACTGCCCCCCCATTCACTGCCCCCCATGCACTGCCCCCCCATGCACTGCCCCCCCATGCACTGCCCCCCTCATACACTGTCCTCCCCATACACTGTCCCCCCCATACACTGCCCCCCTCATACACTGTCCTCCCCCACTGTCCCCCCATACACTGCCCCCCTCATACACTGTCCCCCCCTCATACACTGTCCCACCATACACTGTCCCCCCCTCATACACTGTCCCCCCCATACACTGTCCCCCCTCATACACTGTCCCCCCTCATACACTGTCCTCCCCATACACTGTCCTCCCTCATACACTGTCCTCCCCATACACTGTCCCCCCCTCATACACTGTCCCCCCCATACATTGTCCCCCCATACACTGTCCCCCCTCATACACTGTCCCCCCTCATACACTGTTCCCCCCATACACTGTCCCCCCTCATACACTGTTCCCCCCATTCACTGCCCCCCCCCCCCCCCCCCATACACACTCCTTCATACACACTGCCACCTCTAACAAACCGTCACTATAACTGACTTTCAATATCTACACAGTTCGTTAGATGGAGGTTTCTCGTCTAACCGACCCTCGATATAAGGGACTTTTTCTCCAGTGCAGTAAATAAAGTCATCGTCATCATAACTGGTAAATGCACAGGAAGGGTATCGTTTGGCTCCCCGGCAGGTAATTGGAAGGTAGCACTTGTTACACCTTGGTTAATGTATATACTTTATTAGTGATACAGCCTACACACTTCCTCTGTGTGTGTGTGTGTGTGCGTGCAATCACCACGAAAAGTCCCTCTACATACACTTGAAACTCAGATAGGCCAGAACAAATCACCAAAGTACTTGTATAAAAAAAAATAATAATAATAAATAACAATAAATAATGCTGTAGAATCTAGTGCACTTTTTCTACAGCTTCATGATTTTGCATTTAATTCACGACTCGTTAAAAGAAACACAATAAGTACTGTATTTCTAAGAGGTTTAAGTTTACTATATTTCTAAGGAGTTTATGTCTCCAAATGTGTTACAACTTATATAAACCAAAAAAAAAAACAACATAAACCCCAGGAAGATATATACATAGTTTTATATGTTTAATCTAACGGTACATCAGTCGGGGGGAGAGGGAGGGAGGGGAAGGGTGGGGGTTTATAGCAGATGTCAACAGAATAGTGAACCTTGGCCTGTCTTTCCTTGCTACTTCATTGTGAATTGTTGATCGTAGTGGGGGGGGGGGGGGGGCAGGAAGAGGGTGCTGGTAGTGTTGTTGCTATATGTTTTTGTGTGACAGTTCATGGTCGCTTGTAGAATATGACCAGGGTGGAGGAGGGGGTAGTCTGTCATGAATGAAAGAAATTGGATTTTTGGTTGAATAAAGTGAATAAATATACCTGGAAGTTAATTAAATCGTGTTTAAAGCGAAAGCAATAAGATAGAATGGAATAGGTATGAGTCTAGGATGAATGTGATCAAGAAATTAATTAATGAATGAACTTAATCGTGTCTTGGGTTGAAGGAAGTCAATTATTGCGTCTCTGAATGACCGAACTCCAAGGTGTTGCGTCATAGACGAGAGAGATCGGGTGGTGAACACACACACACACACACACACACTCCAGGATTCAGTTTTGCGACACAAAGTCGTTGGACAACTTACAGTAACCGGAAGTGACGATTGAAGTGAGCCATTGCCAAACTGCCTGTGTCACCATCATCATCGCCTACCACCATCACCACCACCTACCACCATCACCATCCACCATCACCTACCACCATTACTACCACCACCTACTACCACCACCTACTACCACCCACCATCACTACTACCCACCATCACTACCTCCCACCATCACTACCTCCGACCATCACTCCCTACCACCATCACTACCTCCCACCATCATTCCCTACCACCATCCCTACCACCAACACTCCCTACCACCATCACTACCTACCACCACCACTAACGCACTCTTCCTCGTGGGGTGTTAAGTGTAAATACATAATTTTCACTTAATAAACATATTGTACTTGTCACTGGGGTCCACCTAAAAATTTTAAATGTGAATGCGGATTGAGTCAGCAAGTGCGTTCGTTTTTTAAGTTAGACTTGAGTGCGTGAACAATGCACCACACTCGACCAGGAGAGATACTGGGCGGGTTTTCTAAAGCTTCATCGACGTAGTTCAGTGTTTTTGTTATTGAATGGTGAACGGATTGGCTCCTGGCCAGCATGACGTCACGTCTCGTCAGGCGTGCCAACCTTACCGCCGCCACACTCGCCAGGCAATATTGGTACACTAGTTATCGCGAAGTATAATAACCTTCTCTTATTATACCTAAATAAAAGAATCTAACATATTAACACGAAATATCTTAATTATTTTTCTGATATCATAAAACGCGAGGGTAATTAGATATCATGTTATCTTTAGAAATTTTAAATATATCCCAAGCAGACTTTCCCAGAATTCACCGGCTAGGCTCGGAATTCAGCAGAAATAGACTCTATTTTTTTTTCAACATTCCGGAGACAGAATACACCCACGGAAAATCCGTCGCCGGTTAGGTTAAGTTTAGCCGTTTTGTCAGGGCAGCTGTCAAAGGATGTCCCAGGGGTTAAAGTTTGTGTCGTTGTTCGTGATAGTTGGTGCATTTGTGGCGTACTGAGATAACTGACCTGTATACAGTACTGCTATATGCTGTATGTGTAGAATGAAAGACTGATATCAGGGCCGCCCTGTATCGGTGCATCATGAATGTCAGTTTGTGTGTGTGTGTGTGTGTGTGTTTAACCCACAATAAATAATGATTTGATGTTGTGAAAGTTGTGTTCAAGGATGCAGTGATTGTGTTGTGTCAGGGATAAACAGGTGTGTGTGGGGGAAGCTGAGGTACAGGTGTGTGTGGGGGGAGCTGAGGTACAGGTGTGTGACAGCAGGTATTGTTGAATAGTGTTGTGGTGGGGCTGTTGGGCATGATAGCCTTATACTATAGGCCTACACTCTAACACGGCATATACGGAGAACAGAAACTCCTGATAGTGAAATTTTGTCTGATTTAGTAGTTTTTTGGGGGGCAGTATTTTGGCCACTAAATATATATGGTGGGATGTTGTCGGGTTGGATATTGATGAACGGGGAACACAGGTGAGGCGGAGAAGGTGTGTAAGACGGGGTTAGGTAGCTAGGCCAGGTCAGTCAGTCAGTGGTGGCGAGTTGGCCTGGCCTGTGGGGGCCTGGTGGTGGTAGTTGGTGGCGCTGATGGTGGTGGTGGTGGTACGGCCCTAACCTGTTCCGCAGGACCACCACCCATCACGTAGATGAATGACCTCTGCTGAGGGCAAGACGGAGGCTCCTCTTGCTTGTTACACCTTTTGTCATGTCCACCACCGTCACCACCACCGCCGAAAATGACAACTACTTCACCACACATTCAGGAAAAGGAAACTTAAAGAACACTTATTATACCAGGTTAATTGTTTAGGTTGTGTTAGTGCTTTCAGGTAAAATCCCATACGTAAATAGATGTGGTGGTGGTGGGAGCAGGTGAGGGACTTGAACAGGTGTGTGTGTTGCCCTGACACTGGTGGATATGGTTCAAGACTGTTTCCTGCATCATTATTCTTCCCTCTCTCTCTCTCTTGTCTGACAGTGTTGTGATGCTGTAATAGTTTAGGTCATCAGTTTGGTTAGGTTGGATGAGGAATTGTCTTAGTTTGTCTCATTTGGTTAGGCTAGGAATTGGTTACCTACAGTAAAGTTAAATTCATTGGTTAGGTTAGGAATGGTCTTAGTTTGTGTGGTTCGATTGGGTTAGGAATTAATTTTCATCTATTGGATAAGTTAGGATTTGGTTACTAATTAAAGGTAGAGTCATACGCTGGATTAAAACTAGTCTGTTGCAACCATGAGTTCCCCCATCTTGCAACACTGGTCTGCAATGTCCTGATCACCACCACGAGGTTACCCTGTGCTGGAGCAAACTCTCCAAGGAAAATAATTAAATTTTTTTTCTCAGTAAAACCAAGGGAGAGACCGGTGCATCCCTCCCCCTCCTCCTGCGTCCACTCCCCCCTCCTCCTGTGTCCACTCCCCCCTCCTCCTGCGTCCACTCCCCCCTCCTCCTGCGTCCACTCCCCCCTCCTCCTGCGTCCACTCCCCATCCTCCTCCTCCTGCGTCCACTCCCCCCTCCTCCTGCGTCCACTCCCCCTCCTCCTGCGTCCACTCCCCATCCTCCTCCTCCTGCGTCCACTCCCCATCCTCCTCCTCCTGCGTCCACTCCCCCCCTCCTCCTGCGTCCACTCCCCCCCTCCTCCTGCGTCCACTCTCCCCTTCCTCCTCCTCTCGCGTCCAACCCCCCACTGCGTCCACCCCCCTCCCCCTGCGTCCACCCCTCTCCCCCTGCGTCCACCCCTCTCCCCCTGCGTCCCCCCCTCCCCCTGCGTCCCCCCCTCCCTGAGTCCCCCCTCCCACCTCCTGCGTCAAATAACTGGTTCCTCTTTCGTTGTAATATTGCATGTGTTGGCAGGACGGAACTTCTTAGAATACTGTATAGCGGTGGTGGTGGTGGGGATGGTGGTAGTGGTGGTGGGGATGTTGGTAGTGGTGGTGGGGATGGTGGAAGTGGTGGTTGAGATGGTGGTGGGGATGGTGGTAGTGGTGGTGGGGATGGTGGTAGTGGTGGTGGGGATGGTGGAAGTGGTGGTTGAGATGGTGGTGGGGATGGTGGTAGTGGTGGTGGGGATGGTGGTAGTGTTGGTAGGGATGGTGGTAATGGTGGTGGGGATGGTGGTAATTGTGGGGATGGTGGTAGTGGTGGTAGGGATGGTGGTAATGACTGACTGGTGGTTTAGTGGTACTGGTAGAGATGTCGGCTGTGTGGTGGTAGTGATGGTGATAATTGCTAGTGATGGTGGTGATAATTTTTATGGTGGTAGTGACGATTCTTGTGATGGTGTTGGTGGTGCTACCTTGTGTGTGTGCGCATGTGCGTGTGACGTTACCTGCCTCACCTGACGGGTTGTGTTGCACTCTCCTGCCTCGCCCCGGAGGGGAGGGGGGGGGGTGTGCTCGAGATGACGGCCACCAGGTAATTCATCAGCGGACACAGCCTCACCTAGCCTTGAACCTAACCTAACCTAATCTAACCTAACCTTATCTAACCTGAATTGAATTGATTTGAAACAGTTTATTTAGCCAGAACAACACAGATACAGAGTGGATAATAATAACAATATTAACATGGCTGAGCCAGTTGAGAACCTGAGCTCTCTTTGAGGCACCTGATATATACTGTACATTTATCTCAAGGAAGTGTTATGTAACATTTAGTATCATCTGGAATAGTACAATAGCATGGTGGTAATAAGAACATGTTACCACGGTTATCACTTCAATATTTATTAATTTTATTTATTTATTATTTTTTTAGTTTATTATTTATTTATTTATATAAACATAATTTACAGTGGAATTGAAAAACCTAGGTATAATGGGGGAGCAGTACAACCTAGCCTTGAACCTCGCCTAGCCTTGAACCTCACCTAGCCTTGAACCTCACCTAGCCTTGAACCTCACCTAGCCTTGAACCTCGCCTAGCCTTGAACCTCACCTAGCCTTGAACCTCGTCTAGCCTTGAACCTCACCTAGCCTTGAACCTCTAGCCTGACCTAGCCTTGAACCTGACCTAGGCTTGAACCTCACCTAGCCTTGAACCTCGTCTAGCCTTGAACCTCGTCTAGCCTTGAACCTCGTCTAGCCTTGAACCTCACCTAGCCTTGAACCTTACCTAACCTAACGATCATTTGGTAATTATAGTAAACATCAGTTAAGATAAGTTTGGGTTCGTATTGGCTATGTAAACAAACACCCCCAACAGCATCCAACGGTTCTGTTAGTCTATTACCGTTGTTGCCACCCAGGAGTGAGTACTGTTGGCTGCTCTGGTTCACAACAGGGCTATACCGTTTGAACAGGAGGGGAAGGCGTTGACCTCTAGCTTCCACTGTGACGTTTGTTTTTGTTTGTTTTGTTTTATGTGAGAATTTTGTCGTAGATTCTGTTGTTAGTTTTGTTTTGATGTTGTGTTGGGGGTGGGGGGGGGTAGTGGTGGTGATGTTGGTGGACTGGTGGTTGTAGTGATGATGTTAGTGGTGGTGGTTGGTGGTGGTGACTGGTGGTGGTGGTGGCGGGACGTTCCACAAGACCGTTACTCCTCCTACCAGTACTACTTACCTCTCCTCTACCACCACCACCTCTTATCACCACTACCATCACCTCTACCACCATCACCACTACCATCACGTCTATCACCACCATCTCTCCCTGGTGGTGAGATAGTTCTTATTTTCACACTATATATATATAGAGAGAGAGAGAGATAAGACACTAAGAATAACCCTCATATATAAAGGTGAGTGAGACAGGTGGTTGGGTGAGTGTGTGTTAAGGGAATGTCAAGGTTAGTGCCAGCTGGGTGCCACCTTGCCCTTGCTGACGGTAGTGAGGGGGGGGGGGTGTGTTAAAAGATGACATCTACCTCATCCTCGTGTTGGTACTTGTGTGTTGACGTGGGCGGTGATTGGTTGATTAGCTATGATGTGATACTACAGGTGCGGGAGCTCATTGGGTGATTGATCATGACGTCATATTACAGATGGGTGGGGGGGGGGTGATGATTGGTTGGCCGGTTGTGACATAACTCTGTAGATGTGTGTGTGTGTGAACAATAGCAAAATATAGAATTGCGAACTAGTTGGTGGTAAGTCTCTCTCTCTCTCTCTCTCTCTCTCTCTCTCTCTCTCTCTCTCTCTCTCTCTCTCTCTCTCTCTCTCTCTCTCTCTCTCTCTCTCTCTCTCTCTCTCTCTCTCAGGGCCAGTAAGTTCAAGGCTGACTAAGCATAATGGAGGATAAGAGCCCGGGGTACCTGAGCTGCCATGACCCTGAAGGAGAGGTGATGGTGTGTGGGGGAGGGGTGATGGTGAGGGGGGAAGAGTAAGAGGGTTGACTGGAATTGACGGTGAGAGGGAGGGGAACCTCTCGCTGGGATAAATGGAAGAATGAACAGAGAGAGAGAGAGAGAGATTCCAGGACATTGTTGACTCAACTACGATGTGTACACAGAGAGGATATAGTCTTCAGTGTAGGAGGAGCTATCTAGCCATCAGAGTTAAGGTGCTGTGTGTGTGTGTGCGCGCGCGCTCGTGTCCGTGTCCGTCCCTGAAAGGTTCTATCTTCTTGCCTCAGTCTGGGATTGAAGTGTTCGGTTCTGTGTGGCCATATGTCTGGCTGCACACACACACACACACACACACCAGGGTCATACTGCCGCCAGAGGTACCTAACTTTAGTCGAGCGGTTACAGCATTTGATCGTTGTACTGATCTTGTTACTTGTTCCATATACAGGTTTTAGAGAGAGAGAGAGAGAGAGAGAGGTGTGAATGGTGGGTTTGTCATGGGATGGAAGAGTGTGGGAAAGATGGTGTCGAGAGGGAGGGGGAGTGGGCTGGAGGTGTTCTGTGTATAGGTCCAGTGTGTGTCTGCCTCTGTCTGTCTGTCTGTCTCTGTCTGTCTGTGTGTTTGGGGATAATTTGGTGAGGTGAAGTGTCCCATCCCGGGGGTTATAGGGGCGGGGTAGAGGAGGCAGGGGGAGGAGGGGTTCGTGCAGCTGATGTAAGACCACTAAATATACGTCATTACGCAACGCCAACATTGTTTCCACCTGTCCTTCCTTGTACCCCCCACCCTCCACCCCCCTTGTACCCCCCACCCTCCATACCTCCAAGTACCCCCACCATACCTCCATGTGAACCGCCCCCCATTCTTCACCTCCCCACCTCACAACCATCCCCCCTTACAACCATCCCCCCCTCACAACCATCCCCCCTCACAACCATCCCCCCCTCACAACCATCTCCCCCCACCTCACAACACCTCCCCACCTCACAACCATCTCCCCCACCTCACAACCATCTCCCCCACCTCACAACAACCCCCCCCCCCCCCCACGTCCTAAAAGGCCCCAAACGGAACCAAACCCAAACATTAGGATGGGCACAACGTCTTTTAATGGTTAGGTTGAAGGTCATTACACTGCGCTCCTCTGTGTGTGTAATAATAATTAACGGTTTATTGAAAGAGCTTGGCAGCCAGAAGGCTGAAAATATTCAGTTACATATTTGGGGAATGGGTTTCGATTTACAAATAATATGCAAATAACATAAGTGATACAAATAAGATATATAATAACTAGATGGGGAAAAGCTCAAACTACAGGGCATTTCAACATAGTGACAGTGCAAGAAGTAGTATTTATTGGGAGTGAATACACTAGTTTATTACAAGTTATTGATAATTTTTACAATGGTTGGGACTGGGCTGTTCTTATAGCGATCAGTTCGTGCACGTATGGGCTGGATGTAGTTGTGTGTGTGTGGTATCATTGTATCATCATCATGGAGCACACTCACTTGTCAGTCTATGAAGGACTTGGTGTGAAAGTAACAACAGGAGGCCAGACTATATTTTACACCTTATACGTCAGGTGTACCTGTGCTCAATTACTCTACCTGTGCTTAATTACTCTACCTGTGCTTAATTTTATACCTGTGCTTATTTTTTCTACCGGTTCTTATTCTAGTTGTTCTTAATTACCTTACCTGTGCTTAATTACCCTTCCTATACCACACACTAATATTACACTCAGCTTGTACACGGGGACCTCACTAAGTCTTGTACTGTAGTAATGTTTGTGTGTAAACATGTTAAGAATGTGTTAAGTGACCTTGATAGTGAGTTAAGTAAGTGGAAAGTGTTGGGGATAGTGATTAGTGTGTGTGAGAGGTTGGGTGAATTAAGTGTACTCGAGGTAGTATATCCAGGTGTACTCAGAAGGTTAGTGTGTGTGTGTGTGCGCGCGAGTAATATACCTTGTTTAGAGTGATTACTTTAGTCTCGGTGCCTAATGTCATACCTGTGTGTGTGTGTTTGTGTGTGTGAGCGAGGGTCAGCGACTTGGCAGGCACTGAGTGTGTGTGTGGGGGGGGGGGGGGGTAGGTTTCACGGCCATTGAGACCTGTGCTGCCGCCACCACACACCTGTACTGTACCGTGTGTGTGTCACCCTTCAGTTGTCCCTATACGCTAGTCTTGTGTGGAATCATTGGAAGGTCACGGTTGAAATTGTCTCCTCCTCCTCCTCCTCAATTGGGTACCCTACATATGTGCCCCTACAATGTGTACCCGTGACCCTGGCTTGTGTGTGTGTGTTAAGGTGTCTTCGACTTTGAGTTAAGCGGTAACTCTCTCTCTCTCTCTCTCTCTCTCTCTCTCTCTCTCTCTCTCTCTCTCTCTCTCTCTCTCTCTCTCTCTCTCGTGAAATAAGCTAGAGTGAAGGAGAGATTACTAAGAGGATCCAAATTTGTCTTCTATCAACAGTAAATGTATCCAGAACTGTGACCCTTTAAACATTGATGTGTAGGGCGGTGAGGGAGGGAAGGAAGGAGGGGGGCGGGCAGGGAGGGAAGGAAGGAAGGAAGGAAGGAGGGAGAGAAGGGGGGGCGGGCAGGGAGGAAAGGAAGGGAGGAGGGAGAGAAGGGGGGGGCGGGCAGGGAGGAAGGAAGGAGGGAGGGAGAGAAGGGGGGCGGGCAGGGAGGGAAGGAAGGAAGGAAGGAGAGAGGGGGGCGGGCAGGGAGGAAGGAAGGAGGGAGGGAGAGAGGGGGGCGGGCAGGGAGGGAAGGAAGGAAGGAAGGAAGGAAGGAGGGAGGGAGGGAGAGAGGGGGGGCGGGCAGGGAGGAAGGAAGGAGGGAGGGAGAGAAGGGGGGGCGGGCAGGGAGGAAGGAAGGAGAGAGGGGGGGCGGGCAGGGAGGAAGGAAGGAGGGAGGGAGAGAAGGGGGGCGGGCAGGGAGGGAAGGAAGGGATCTGTGTTGTATACCCTCCAGCCTTTACTGTCAACTCTGTTATGTTTAGGCGTATTGCAGTGGGTGGGTGAGGAGGAGGGAGGAATGTCATCTGCTCTCCCCCCCCCCTCTCACTCTCCCTCTCCCTCTTTCTCCTCTCCCGCCCCCTTCTGTCCACGCCCCCCGCCCCCCTCTGTCCACGCCCTTGGGTACTACACATCAACGTTTTGGATAGGTTTGACAGGTGGCGTCCCTCTCCTCCCCTACTTCCCTCTGCATATTATTGGACACCCGTCGCTCACACTCCCTCCCTCCCTCCACGCCACACTTGAGAGTCCTTCCTCTCTTCCTTCTCTCCCCTTCATTCCTGCCATATCTCTCCCTTTCCTTCCTTCGTTCCTTCCTTCTCTCCCCTTCATTCCTGCCATATCTCTCCCTTTCCTTCCTTCGTTCCTTCCTTCTCTCCCCTTCCTTCCTTTCTTTCTTTACACGGGATCATTTCAGCCAGCTTCATTATGATGTGCCCGGTCCGGGGGGGGTGGGGGTGGGGGGGCTGGCATTGGCTTAGTCTCATAACGTAAATCAATGCCAGTTCAAGCATTCATCACTGCCTGGCGTTCCCTTCAGTGATTATATACACACTTAAGGGGGGGGGGGGGAGACTACCGCAGACGTAACATTCGCTTACCTCCCTTCTGCCTGTAGTGGCTAACAGCAAGACCCGTTGCATAAGAATCAACGCTAGCACAAACATTCAGCCTTGCCAGGTGAGAGGAGCTATACGCCAGACGAACGATCGCCCACCCTGCCTGACATTGTGGTGGTGGTGGTGGTGGTTAGGGTCGTGTTGTTGTGTTAGTTCCAGAAATATGTCAGCGATATAGAGATACTTGTTTGGGAGATAGCTTGAGAGATATCCACTTGAGCGATAGTAACCGGAGATTATTAGAGACACTTGATCGATGCTGGTGTGATAGAGGAGAGATAGAGAGATGTTCATGTGGTTAGGTTAGGTTCTCTCACTATGGTAGAAGGTCTTTGAGGTGTGGCCTTGTTACTTGTATAAACACTCGCTCGGTGACGTGTTGGAGGGAGGGAGAAGAGGAGTTGGAGGAAGGAGGTAGAGAAGGAATAAGGGATAATGGGAGAGACAGACAGAGTAAGGATGAAAAAGAGTGTGTGTGTTCAAGGTGGAAGTGCAATCTTTAATCCTGGTAATTAGGAGAAGCACTCAACGTAAGGACAGGTGATCAAGGTAACTGGGGGTGGTTAATTACTTTAGATCACCTTCGTACGCATACTCAAGGTAATTTAATGCATAGGTGTTCAAGGTGGCTGAGAGAGAGAGAGAGAGAGAGACTGCTAACTCTTCAGGAGAGATTGAGAGATGGTGAGAATGTGGTGGAACAACCCTGAGACAAGGACGGTTGAGATTGTGGTTGATGGTGGTGATGGTGGTAGTAGTGGTGGTGATGGTGGTAGTAGTAGTGGTGGTGATGGTGGTAATAGTAGTAGTAGTAGTGATGGCCGTCTTCCTGGGCATCACCTCAAGGGCCTTAGCACTGTCGTCGCCCGGACAGGTGTGTCGCCTTGATTGTGATACTGAATTAGTGGAGGTCACGATGAGTCACGGCTCTCACCTACCCCCTACTGCAAGGATTCTCAGGAGAGACTCTTTATATGTTTAATCTCGGGGCCTAATAGGACTGGGGCCCAACTCACCTGTCTTGAGAACATAAGAATGGAGGAAACTGCAACGGGGCTATTGGCTCATACTGGGCAGTCCCTTTTACACCCAGCCCCCTTTCTCTCTTGGTGATTGTGTTGGAGGAGGTGATAATAGTGGTGTTAGTGTTGGAGGATGTGGTGGTGGTGGAGGGAGGGAGGGGGGTGCTGGTCTCGGTGCCAACAGTAGTGGGCTGAGGAACACGTGTGTACTACGCACCACACCTACACCTCTTCAGTACACCCTGGTCTTTTTCTTTTCCTTCCTTCCTTCCTTCCACACTCCTTAGCACATGTAGTCACCTTCGCTCACGCCTTCCTTGCTGACCACACCGCCGAGAGAGAGAGAGTGTGTGTGTGTGTGTGTGTGTGTGTGTCAGTTAATAAGTCAGCCAGACAGTAATATCCGCCGTCGAGAGAGAGACCAAAATAAAAATGACCACGGGGACCCTCATGGCTCAGACAGACCCTTCAATGACTCCCTTATGTCCAAACACTAAACAGAAACAAAATATTTAATGCATAATAATTAAGCTAAAGTCTCATTGCAAGTTTGACGCCATTTTGAACTTAGGCCGTAAATAAAAGACAATACTTAAGTGTTTATCGTAAGTTCTAAGGATTTTTTTTTACCTTATAATCTTTCAAGAATGATAAACCTTTACTGAGGAAATGTTGTGTTTATTGCGATAGCGTCTTAGGGTAATGTCGACGCCATTTTGGATCAATGATTATCTCGTTCTGTGACTTGTGGGGAGGTAGTTAGGTGGGTTATGGTAGTTAGTAGTAACGAGACTTGTGTGTGGGGGAGGGGAGGGAAGTTGGGTTTTCCCTTTCCGTCACTCTCCTTTATCTGACATTTCGTATAATCTTTCCCTGCCCCCCTGCCACCCCCCTCCCTTCCGTCTCTCCACTTTAGTCCCTCCTCCCTGTCTTCCTTATCTCCCTTAGTCATTTTCCTCTCCCTCCCTCCTTTAGTCACTCACCTCCCTCCCCTAGTCTCCATCCCTTCCCCCCCCCCTCTTGAGTCATATGTGAGGCACCCACGAGGCACCACGTGGTAGTGAGTGAAAGTGAAAGTGAGTTTGTCTGTCTGTCTGTTAGGTAGGTAGTTGCAGGCTTAGCAAGGTGGCCACTGGATTATAGAGATTGTGGCCAGATGGTGGTGGTGGTTGTATGCAGCTGGCGATGACGATGGCCAGGTGGCAGTGGAGGTGGCTAGCTGACTGTGGTGGTGGTAGTGGCCAAGCTAATAGTAGTAGCAGAGGTGGTAATGTTGGCCATCTATTAGTAGTAGTAGAGGTGGTAACGCTGGCCATGTAGTATTAGTAGTAGTAGTAGTAACAGTAGTAGTAGTGGACAGAACAGGAAAATAACAACACAGGAAGCGCCCCCCGCACCCCGTCCCTTGTACTCGACCGCCGTGGAGCGGAGTCAATTCTCAAAACTTCCAGAAGGTTTGTTTTTGTCGTACTGTAAGGCCAGATTCTCAAAAGGGTCGTACTAGGGGGTGGGGGTATGTTTTTGTTTACCTATTTCTAGCGATTCAATTCTTGGAGGCTCTTATGTGTAAAACTTTCCTATTGTGTGTGTGTGGGTAGCAGGGTAGGAGTAGGTAGTGAGGGCAGGGGTAGGTGGCTGGGGACCTTGAGCTTGCTTGCACCTTGCTTGGCGAGGAGTGAATAGTGCGTCGTGACCTTGCGTTTAGGCTCCTCCATCACCTCCTCCTCTTCTCCTCCTCGACCCCCTCCCTCCCTCCCTCCCCCCCCCCCCCCCCCCACACACACACCTCTGACCTATTGACATAACCGCTTCCAGGATTTCCCGTCAAGTATTATACTCATAAATGGTACTGTATGACGTGTAAATGACGTCACCGGTTCGAGTGACTGTGAGCGTGACGTCACCGGCTCGAGTGACTGTGGGCATGGCGTCACTAGGTGGGGCGAGCGTTTTAATCTGATCCACTTCAGGTTTGAGTGGATGACAGATTTTGATGTGGGAATCTTATACATTGTGGAAATACCTGATAAGTGTGGTGATGTATAATGTGAAGTGGGCAACTGAGATGAGAGAGAGAGAGAGAGAGAGAGAGAGAGAGAGAGAGAGAGAGAGAGAGAGAGAGAGAGAGAGATAACAGCTGGTTTAGACATTCATTCTTAAGCCCTAAACAATTCTCTACGTTTCAGTACTCCTCTAGTGTGTGTGTGTGTGTGAGCGAGCAGGAAGTAGCTAGCAGGTAAGGGAGGCAGGTGTACAGTAGGTCGTTGCACTACATATTATGAAACCCAGGCGAGGTATTCATTACACACAGGTGGAAGGAAGTGTATGGTGTCGTCTGCCCCCGCTACACCTACACCCGGATTTTTAGAAAAGCTTTTGTTTGGGTGTTTAATGATGAATCCGCTTCCGTCTGTCTACTTTTGTCTTTCTGTCTTTGTCTGTCTCTCTGTCTGGGGTGGGTAATCCTCAGGTGATCCGTTAGTACAGTATTAGTCACTTGTTTATATATTTAACTCGTGATTTTGGTTTGGTTAGGTTATGTTAGGTCGGCTTCAGGTGTGGTGGCGGTGGTGAGAGAGGGAGGGAGGGAGGATGGTTGCCGTCTCTGGTAATTTTAGAGTTACAGCCATTTTCAGAGACCAGCGGAGGAGGGAGGAGAGGGAAGAGAAGATGAGAAGGAGGAAGAGGCATTTCTAGTAGTTTTCTCTTTCTGAAGGGGGTGACGTCACACACCCACTCACAACAAAATACCACATGTTCATTTCATATACCTTAGCAACAGGGTATCGACTAGGTGACCTCTCCTCTACCCAGGTTCGAATCCCTCCCCTCCCCTCACCCAGTTAAGAGTCAGTAACCTAACCTAACCTGCCCCCCCAAAAAAACACTGAATCACCCATATCTTGACCACAATGGGGAGGAGGGGGGAGATACGCCCTATCTTATCTCCCCGGTTACCAGTCACTCGTGATGGTACCCCTCCCCTCCCCCCCTCTCCCCCCCTTTGGTAAATGTTCCCTACTGTAGTGACTAACCCTGGCTGGTGGGGTGTACAGGCCATCTTGTCTGGGTATACAGTGTACTTTCACGCTGTACACCTCTGCCCTGGTCTTACATGGAGGTGTATGAAGTGTGTGTGTGTGTAAGAATCCGGAACTACATACCAGCGTTAGGTTATGACGTTGTGTCTTAGGCTGGCTGGGTATGGCCACACTTTCGGGCCGAAATACTTGACCCTCTCGACGTACCTGTGAAGATGCTCTGAATTGTGGTGCTGGAGAGGGGGGGGGGTAGTTGTGGTGGTTAGTTGTATGGGTGTAGTAGGATGGTGGTAGACTTAATTGTGGTAGTTGTGGTGTTAATGTGATGGCAGGGTAGGAGGTTTTGTTGCCAATTGTTGTCACTACCTGTCCACCTCTCATTCCCTCCCTCCCTCTCCCTACCTCCCTACCTCTCCTCGGTCGTCCACACCTTGACAAGAATGTCCTCAAGGGTATCACTACCTCGTAAAGGTTTAATGTGTGATGGTGGTACGCGTGAGGGACAAGATGGGTGGGTATGTGTGACGCCACCACCACCACCACTACTACCACCATCACCACCACTACCACCATCACCACCACCACTACCATCACCACCACTACTACCACCATCACCACCACCACTACTACCACCATCACCACCACCACTCCTACCACCATCACCACCACTACTACCACCATCACCACCACCACTACTACCACCACCACCACCACTACTACCACCATCACCACCACCACTACTCTACTACTACCACCATCACCATAACTACTACCACAATCACCACCACCATCACCACCACCCCCACCACCACCAACCCCCCCCCCCTACCACCACCCCCCCTACCACAACCCCCATACCCTTTCAACAGCGGATGTCCCACCAGAATAAGCCAGGCAAAGATCTGTCTGTAAATACTACCCTGTGTGTGTGTGTGTGTGTGTGTGTCGGGGAAGGACAGGACAAAATAAGTCAGTGTTTACCATGAAGACGCTCTGAGTGGTGGAGCATCAAGGAACCAGTGCCAACACCCAGTAATTTTAAACTACCGCTTAGAGGAAATCTTCAAGGCTGGTTGGAGGCGTCGGTTGGCATGCTGGTGAGCTAGGTGAAGATGGCACTGCACCCCCCCCCCCACCTGTAGTGCCTAAGTGAAGATAGCACTGTCCCCCCTCCGTAGTGTGGTGCCTAGGTGAATATGGCACCCCCCTCCCCCAAGCAGTAAGGTACCTGGGGCTTTAGGTGAGACAGGTGAAAGTGGCACTCCCCCCCCCCCTCCTCCCCCGTGTGGTGCCTAGGTAATGGTGTGGCACTCTACAAGCCTGGGGTACTGAGTCTGGGTCATGTTACTGCCGCCAACAACGTATATACAGTCTAGAGTGTAACGCTCTTGTCTAAACCCCGGGGGGGATATCTTGTTTCTCTCTCTCTCTCTCTCTCTCTCTCTCTCTCTCTCTCTCTCTCTCTCTCTCTCTCTCTCTCAATGGGGGGGGGGGGGGGTAGGTGTTAAGCAGTACCGTCAATGTGACTTAATTCCCCCTCCCCCCTTACGGTAAACATCATCACCTCTCTATATTTCTAGTTCCTATCTGACGTGTAGTGAGACAGACAGACAGTGAGGGGGGTGGGGGTGGGTAGCAGGTGGAGGTGTTCCTGTCTCCCTCCCCGTCACATCCGCCGGCCATTCCTTCATCATGACCAACACCTGGCTCAAACACTCACCTGTGTCCTGTTTCTTCCTCCTGTGTTGCGTCGTCATCCTGGGTCCTCCTCTTCCTCCTCCATCCTGGTATTTCATCCTTAGTGCCTCTTCTTTCTTCTCCATCCTAGCACCATCTAACACTTCCTCCTTGGTACCTACTCTCCCCCCCCCTCCCCATCCTCTTCCTCCTCATCTCATCTTTTCACCACCCTCTTCCCCCTCCACCACCACTTCCTCCTCCACGCCACCATAACTCCACCAGTCACACACACACACCCGGATAAGGTGTTGCGTTGAGATGAATTAATTATTAATGAATATATAAATTGAATAACTCACTGCATTGGGTCACTCCTCATCCTCCTCCCCCTCACACCTGTCGCCCCCTCCCCCTCACACCTGCCCCCTCCTCCCCCCCATACCTGCCCCCTTCCTTCTCACCTATTCACCCTCTCCCCTTAAGTAATGACTCACCTTGATTCACCTGGGTGTTTGTGGTCGCCAGGTGAAGAGCACATCAACAACCAGGTAACTCGTGTGTGTTACCTGGGGGGTCGTACCTAATGGGGGTATTGACCTACATTCTCGGGAATATTTTTTTCTTGTTATTGTTGTGATTGTTGTTATTTTCCTTATCACAAATTAAGGGGTAGGGTATTGTTTTAGGGTCTGTGTCTGTCTGTATCTTTCTGTCTGTCTACAAAATAACTCGAGAATTATTATAGACGAAATGATAATAAACAATAAAAGGTATAGACGACATGATAAGTATAAACAATTGAACCGCACTAGTACCCAGCCACCAAGGTATTCGCTGCTGCATGACGGTCAAGATAGATAGTATGACATGACAGGAGGAATAGCCGCGTGACAGCTTATTCACATGCCATCAGATGATTCACTCTACCTCCCTCTCCTTCTCCCCCCCCTCTCTGTCCTGGCATCTATGAATAACGCCGTGGTTGTCATAGATATAATGTAGATGCAGTAAAATAGCATTTCAGTATAGATGCCGTGAGATGATTGGCATTTGTTTTGGCGGGAAGAACAAACTGATCTTCATTTGTTTTTGTAGGTTAGGTTATAGAAGAGGATAGATTACGCTAAGAATAGATTAAAAGAGGTTAGATGACAGTAAGATTAGATTAAGACAACTTAGATCAGATTAACTCCAGGGCAATTAGCCAGAAGATCTCCCAACTCCGTCCCCCCTCGTCACTAACGCCCAACTGACATCACACGAAGAAGGCATCTATATTATACGTGTTTACATATTAATACCACACTTGGCAACCCCTCTACTCGGTATGACACTTTATGGTCGGTTTAAAAAGAGACAAAAAGTTGACGTATTGACCGTATGTATGACTGTGTGTGTGTGTGTGTGTGTGGACAAAACATCGTCTAATTTGTTGTTGGTTGCGAGTGTGACTATTTTAAATGACTTGCGTAAGGCGTTGTTCTTTTGTGTGTGTGTGTGTCGGGGGGTGAGGAGGAGGTGGTGTAAGAGACAAGTATTATACATGATTTGTAAGCACCCACATGCACACGGACTGTATGTATTAGCCCGTCACACACACACACACACCCCTCTTCTCTCTTCCTGGCAGAACAGACAAGTTTACCACGTCAAGAATTTCAAGGTGAAGGCTGGCCCCTCTCTCTCTCTCTCTCTCTCTCTCTCTCTCTCTCTCTCTCTCTCTCTCTCTCTCTCTCTCTCTCTCTCTCCATCAAATAGGTGCCAATATCCCCCCCCCCCCATCTCACCTTTGTGTTTTATTAAAGTAAGGTACAATCATGTTAAAATATCCTGTTAAATAGTATCTGTGCTTTTTAACATGCTCCTCAATCATGTTAATTATGTTGTATATTTTCTTCAGTATGGCGACATATTTATTTACTCCGTGTGTGTGTGTGTGTGTGTGTGTGTGTCAGGGAGGAGAGAGAAAGAGAGATGACTTTAAATTGACCTATCTCTGCAGTGACCTGACTTGACCTGAGGCTTTTAATTGAATAACCCCTGTGGTATCCCCTCCTCCCCCGCCCTCGTGACCTCCTCCCCCTCCCTCGTGACCTCCTTCCCCCGTTAATTAACCCGAGGTAGTATTGGTGTTGATCTAAAGTGACCCTAAAATCTCCTGATCCCAAGGGCGGCGTGTGACCTGGGCCTGACACTCCCTACACCTGTTGATGACCTTAATTAGTATGGCCAGGTAGCTGTTAGAATAAAGGTAGATATATTACTTTAATTAAACATAAGAATTAAGGAAATAGTAATTTGTTATTCGATTAATTAAGTTTATTTTATGAATTTATTAATCTATATAATGCAGTAGTTTGGGGCTCTATACAAGACAGTTGATCCCCACACGCACGCACACACACACACACACACACACACACACACACACACGACCCTCCTCCTAAACTATAAATATTGTCTTCAGTGTTTACAATCTATAACTCTTGTCAGGTGAACGAATCTCTTGACAAACGTTCACTCAACCAAGGACACGTTCAGGATATATTGTAAGACTTCTGTTAAAATACTGACCACATTAAGTCGAGTTATTGCCTCATGGTCGAAGTATAATGGAAGGACAGACAGACAGACGAAACCTTGTGTGTGTGTGTGTGTCAGGTAGGGTGGGGGGGGGGTTAAGTAGGGTAATAAAACAACCCTCATTCATGTGGGTTTTTCTTGGCTAGCTGTGTGTGTGTGTGTGTGTGTGTGTGTGTGTGTTGGAAAGGCATATGTGACTGGTCGGATGTTTGTTCCCTTGTTATCTTGGCTTTGTCCTGACTGTTTACACCTCTATCTCTGACACACACACACACACACACACACACACACCTATCCACCCACCATTGTGTTCTTCTCTTCCTTGCCTCCTTATCTACTGAAACTACCCAATCAGAAGCTAACACGTGGTAAGAGATTAGGTTAGGTTAGGTCAGGTAAATAGAAATAAACACACACACAAAAATGTAAAAGATGTAAAAAAAATGAAAGGTATAAAAGTAAATTTGTAGTTAGTGAGGCTATGCAGGTGTGGGCAGGTGACTATGTGTGAGTGGTGTTTTATGACTGTGTGTGTAAATCAGTGTCGGCTAACTGTGAGCCTCTTAGGTGACTGCAGGTGTTCAGGGTCACCTTACATTACATACAGGTAGACAAGACAGTTGGCATGACAATGATTTACGCACACGAGCACACACACACACACACACACACATGGTGCCAACACATGATCTACCCCATTAAGATAATTTCGAGTGTTTTAACGTTTTTGTAAATCTTGGAAGCATCCGGTATTAGGTAACAGGCAAGACTCTTATTACGTGATGAGTGGTAATTGTTTTTTTTACCTGTGGCGTGACGTCACGGTCGTATTTGTATTTTCCCCCTCTTTTTTTCCTAGTCATCCCCCCCCCCCCCCCGCACCAGCCAGTAGTGAGTCAGACGCATGCTCCCTCTCATGCTTAACCTAACCTGGGCTTTGGTATGTTGGCTGCCTCTGCCCCGCGGGGTGATATACTCACGTGCCCTCTCGCTACCACACTCAGTTCGTCGGAGCCAAGCCTCTAGTGCTTACCTCTCTCTCTCTCTATCAATCACTGCGTGTTTCCTGCCACAATTTCACCTGCGTCAGTCTGCCTCCGTCAGCAGTGTAGTTGTTGTTGTGAGAGTAGTTGGTTATTGTGTTGTGGTAGAGGGAGGAGGCCACGTGTTGGTGCCGGGTATATAAACAATGGTTAACTCAGTGCACGAGGTGTGTACGTGTGGGCAGGATGGGTGTTGTGTTGAGGACTGCGGTGGTGGCGGTGGGAATGCGGGTTCCAGCGGCCGAGTGGCTCAGTTATCGAGGCAGCGCCGGGCTGAGCGCACCTCCGCTGCCGCAGCCTCGCCGCTCCTCAACAACCACTCGTGCACCAACAACTCTCACCCGGACATCTACACCAAGTTACACTTCCAGCTCAGTGACCCGGGCTTGTTGGGGGACAGTGACGAGTGTGAAGGTGGGAGGGGGCGTGAAGACACCTGTGTTAACAGTGATCGTGTTGAAGGAGGTATACGTGTGCGGCGGCGACACAGTACTGCAGAGGTGAGCGAGGGCCCGCTGGCCCGCCACGTGTGGTCACACAGGAGAATAGCTCGCTCGCTTTCCAGGGAGGCCTTCTTCCCTACACCCAACGAACACCACCCGGCTTTGCTGCGGCCCCTGGCGGCTCTTGGGGACCTCTCTACCGCCTACCCAGATTTATCAGCCCGTATACAGCACCTAGCAGACCTCCTCTCCCGCGGCCAGTCTAACCAGCACCAAACATCGGAAGACTCGTCCGTGCTGAGTGCTGCGGATACTGCCCTCCTCACAACTGTTGCACGGCTGCACCTGCGCCAGACCGGCAACGCCTCCCCTCTGCGGCGACCCTTCTCTTCTGCAGCAACAGTGTCGGCCCCCACTACCCCTGAGAGCCTGGTGGCCACCAGATGGGCGTCGTTGTCATCTGTCAACACCAACACCACCACCAGCAGCAGCAGTGAGTGGCCCTCCAGGACCTCCTCCCTCGTCTCTGTCGCGTCGTCGCTTCCTGACGACGAGTCCTCCACGTCACCAACTGAGGAAGAAGTGAAGGAGGAGGACAGCACTATGGCGGGTGGAGACCTAGTGGCCCCCCAGCCACATTATGACCACCATGCATATCACATATACTATGGTAAGTGTGTGTGGGTGACTCCCCGGCGGTGTTTGTGTTGGGTGTTGCCGTTGGTGTGTTTGCAGGCGTGTAGTTAAGCAGTACACGCGAGGGCTGGGGTGGTGGGGGCCCTTACCTCAGCCCTCAGTTGAAGGTCAGTCTTTGTTACCACGCTGCTGCCGCCCTCACACCTGCTGCTGGGCTCCACACAACCACCACCTACTGCTGCGTGCTCCTGGGGGCTCCTCTTCCCCACAGTGTTCAGGCACCAGCCCTTACTTAAACACAACACCACCAAATGTTTACATCTTTGATCACGTAATCTATGCACGTTGTTGAACCTCTAAGACCGCCGAGTGTCTGTCAGTCAACATCTGTCAATGATCGCTTAACATCTATAGTGCAGTGCTCCAGTATGGCTGTCAATTATGTTGGTTAGGTTGTTTTTCATTGGGTTAAGTTTAGATTAGGTTGTGTTAGGTTTAAGATCATATGACCTGCAACCAAAGATACTGATAATGCAGGTTAGGGTTGAATGTGGGTTGAGAGTGTGGTAGGCAGGCAGGCAGGCGGGTGAGGATGGAAGAGTCACGGTAGTGGGTTGAGGGGCGCCCACCATGACCACAACCCCGCCCACCCCCTCCCTCCCCCCGTCCCCCACATCCCACTTCTCTACCTTCCGCTACACAACCTCCCCCCCCCCCCCCCGTCTCTCTCTATCTCTCCTCATCTATCTTTGTTGACTTAACCCCCATCATTATCTACGCTATATTCATTCCTCCCCTCCTCTTTCTTTCTCTCCCCCTCTCTCTCCCCCTCCACCCCCCTCTCTCCCTCCCCCATGTGACCTCATCCCTCACATTGAAATTTCCTCCTCCCCAACACTGACTTCCTTCCTCTCCCCCACCGTGCACCTCCTCACCTCACCTAAATTTTGTCAGGTGGTCCTCAATCTCAATAATGTGTGTGTGTGTACTACAAGGCGTTATCAGTGGGTCAGCCTCTCAAGAGTTGGAGGTCGCGTGGCTTGAATCCATCTCTGGCGTAAACATGTGGTACTGACACGTGGACACACACACACACACACACCGTCCCCTTGTTTACTCTTTTAGTGCCCTGTAAGGATGAGGTGGCCAGGTAGGAGAAGGTAAGAGTAGGTGGCCAGGTAGGGGAAGGGAATAGTAGGTGGCCAGGTAGGGGAAGGTAAGAGTAGGTGGCCAAGTAGGGGAGGTAAGAGGAGGTGGCCAGGTGGAGTGGTCATTCACTCATTTCTACTCGAGAGCTTCTAGGCCATAATCAGCTGTTGGCGAGGTAATCCCTTGAGGACGATGGTTTAACCCCTTGAGGACGATGATGTAACCCCTTGAGGACGATGATTTAACCCCTTGAGGACGATGATTTAACCCCTTGAGGACGATGGTTTATTCCTCTCAACAAAAAGTAAAATGAGCCTGTGTGGGGGGGGGGGGGGGGGGGGCAGGACAATCTACTATAGCAGCGTTTCATGATTCCGGTTAATCCAAGGAAGTCTCTCACCTGATTGGCTGTGGGCTGGGGGAAGAGGGATCAGCTGATTGGTGGAGGACCTTATTGCCAGCACGTGTTAGACCACCTGTCGGCCGCCGCATCTCCAACAATCTTGACTTATGCTTTTGTAATCTTGTTTAGAATTGCTTTTGTTTTTTGTTTCTTAACGTAGGATATTGTTTTTGTTTTTAATATAGGTGTCTCACGTGAGGTAACTTTTAAGGCTTTTGGATCCGGGATGTGCAATTTCCGGTCCCGTGTTCAAGCGTTAGTTCTAGGGTTTCCGTTGTGTGTGTGTGTCAAGGAAAGTGATATACTTTAATCACTCGCCGGTGTAAGATGCACGAGTCGTTTACCTGCAGAGTTCATTACCCCCCCCCTCTCTCTCTCTCTCTCTCTCTCTCTCTCTCTCTCTCTCTCTCTCTCTCTCTCTCTCTCACAGTGGGTTGTTGTGGGAAGGTGTCATCATCGTTACACCTCTTCACTAATTGGTTTGTTTTGTGATAATATCCAGGAGTTAGTTTACAATGGGAAGGTCCTGACACGTTAAAAAGTTCATTGTCAGGTATTTTACGTTTAAAAGCTCTATCCGGGTATATCAACACGCTTAAAAGCTTATTCAGGTATATCAACACTTTTAAAAGCTTATCCAGGTATATCAACACGTTTAAAAGCTTATTCAGGTATATCAACACGCTTTAAAGCTTATCCATTTTTTCAACACATTTAAAAGGCTTATCCAGGTGTATATCTACTGTATATACAACTCCCAAAGCTTGAACAGGTATATTCATAAAAACCAGAAAGCTGCTCGTCCAGGTATAATCCACTCGTTGATAACTAAACCACTAATTTGTATTTTTTTTTATCAATCCTCTTTGTCCGCGTGACGCAGTAGGAAAACCTCGATACTCTTGTCTTCGTTACATCGGCACAGGAAATGTCATCTAGCATTCACCGCAATTCTCTCTTTTTCTCAACACCTGGAAGGACGCGCAGGAACGTAGGTGTTAAGGCGACGTTCATTTGTTTTTTCTTGTCTCTGGCTCAAGCTGGGTTTTGTTGTTGTTAGTGTCGTTTATTGTTTGGGAGAGTGAGGGTCTAGTACTCCGTGTTAAGGTGGAGTAAATGATAGCAATTGTGGTGTTGTCATAAGTGTATGTTAGTATTGTTGTTCGTGGTTGAGGACTGTGTGTTATTGATATATATTTGTTAACACCTTCAGGAGGAGTGAATGAGGCAGCATTGTGAGAGAGTTGGGTTGTTGCTTCACGCCACCACCATCAGGGGAGTGTGTGTGTGTGGCGAGGTTCATGAAGGTGGACCGCCCGGAGCCAGGTAACCCTGACCATGACGACGTCGTATATGTATGTGTACTTCATGCCGGCTACACCCCTGGCGCTGCTACACCCAGATACTGTGTCCCTGGGGCCCTGGAGATGTAACTACTGGGTATTTACAGCAACAGGAGGAGGAGATAGAGGCGTTAGGTAGAGACGATGGCCGGAGGTGTTGGTGTTTGGCAAGGGTTGTGCAGTGTGTGTGTGTGTGGCGGGGATAAGCTCCATTCCCAAGCGTACCGCGCGGCGACCCTGGCCTTGACTACAGTATGCAGCAATCATTCGCCTACAGCTGCTGGGTGGTGGCTGTGACGTTTTGTTCCATCTCCCTGACTTGTGTTTTAATGTCAGCTGATAATAGGGCGGTTGGTATGTGATGTTCACCTGTAGGATCAGCTGACTCGTACAGAGGGGGAGGAGGTGGCCAGGTAGGAGGAGGGGAAGAGGAGGTAGCAGGTAGAGAGGATGACAGACTTACAGGTGACTCAGGTGAGGTGTGTTGAGATGAAAGGCTCTTGTTCTCATTGTTTCTCTTAACTGATGATAAATACGAGGTCGGCCATTGACGGTGGCCTTGTGTTTTAGCTCCCAGGGGTTAGTTTAGTTTAGTGCACCCAAGTCGACGTTTCTGGCCACTGATGATAAGTATTAAGAAAGATGAGTAATACAAACTGGCCCCACACACTCACACCCACACACGACAGTATTACTCATTCTCTTCGTGTATTTAAGGTTGGTGGGTCACCTTCACAGTGCTCAGGTATGTGCCAATGTTAGACTCTGTATCTTGATTAGTTTCTATTCATCCCAATCAGTGATAACCTGAGACTGATTTGCTACGTTCAAGACACAACAACTATTACAGTCTTCAGGTCATGGTGATTAGGCTCTAATTGTGGCTGTGTGGGTGGGACTATGGTGAGGGTGGGACTACGGTGTGGGTGGGACTACGGTGAGGGTGGGACTACCTCTCAGATTTTCATCAAGTCTTGTTAAATAGAGACATTGGCGTTAGTACCACACTGACTGTAAAACCTGCATCTGTTTGCCCTATTGTTGCTCGACCACAGGAAGTGTGTGGTCGGTAAGGTCACCCCAGCTCGTTTCGTTACCCTTACTAGGTGAAGGAGTGGCAGGGTTCACCTAGATACTACAGCTCCTTGGTGATCAGGTGTAAAATTGTGTTTACCGTAAAGAAAAATTTTGACCACATTATTGGCCTCAACTACCAGGCAACAGTACTTTTATTTACAAGCTGACTTGATAAGTACAGTACCATAAATAAGGGTCTTCTAACACCTTTACCTTTGCTTCCTTTTATATAAATTACCTTAAAAGTCTATAGAAAACTGCTATGTTTGTTATATAATGGGAGACTGCAGTGTAAGTTATTCCCCCTTTTCTGGTGTAAAACTAACAAGTGCAAATATTTTCCTGTTGTGAACTACTGTTTGCTTAACCCTGATCAATTTAAGTACTGTAGTCGGTGAACATGTTGGGAATAAAATTTGAGGTCATGTTTATTCAGTGCTGTAAGTTCCTGTCACATGCTGGTACTGTGGTGTGTTAATTCTCACAGGAAAATGAAATGGAGCTTAATGTTCTCTTAAAGACCTCATCAGTTCCCATGTAGAGGTCTTGAGATGGTGTGGCCACTTGGGAGTTTTCAGTTTTCATTTTCCTGTGTGATGTGGAGGTAATTTTGACAGAAATGCTCTTATGATAAAAAAATTACAGTATCTCCTGGTAGTATTTTTTGGCAGGTGTGTTGTTGTGTTTAGGTTACTGGCCCTGTTTGTTGTTGATATTTATGTACCTAAACTTTGAAATTTATTGTTGTATTTAAGATTTGCAAGTGGTTTTCCCCTCCATGTGTCTTAACAGGTTGCAGAATGTTCTATTGTTTTCAGATGGTATGGATATGTGTCAGTTTTCCCAGATGTTGGAGCCCCCAGAGTAGTCGTGTGAGCTTACGGTGTTGACAGATTTCGTAGTTTCTAACAAGTTGTTTTCTATTGTTTCAGGTGGTATGAAGTCTGTGGGTCGGGGTGAGGGCGGGTCGCTACAACCTCGCCTGACCCGGGAGTTGGCCATGTCTCCAGACTACACCCGCCCCAAGCGGCTAGACCTGCTATTGGATATGCCACCCGTACCCCGAGAAGCATCCCTTAAGCATGCATGGAATGCAGATGACCGGTCGTTAAATATATTTGTCAAGGTAAATACAGTAGTAAAGTACTTGTAATCAATTCCGACAGATCTATAATTCTTAGCTGAAATTTTCAGATAAATGCGCCCAATTACAGTATAGAACTCAGGTTGAACTATACAGTATGTGTACTGCGTTTGTGCATGTTTACAACATTGTATTGTATACGCATGTGTGTGGGCAAAATACACGTGTGTGAGCCAAAAGGTACATATAGTACAATCATTTTTATCTAAGGTTTAGCAAGTCTTGTATTTAACTGTGGTAGGGTCTCACTTGTGTCCACTGACCTCGTTCTGAGTTTGATTCAATTTTTCCTTCTCCAAAACCTTTATGAGTGTGACTCGACAAACAGTACAGTGTTGACAAAAGTGATCTCTTGTGACACTTGCTACAAACTGTTGATGGATGACTGTGAAGAACACTGTTGATGTATAAGCATTTTTTTTTCCCAAGACTCTATAATTCATACTTATCATTACTGTATGTGTCATGACATTAATATCTAACAAATAGATTAACAACATATACCTGTACTGTACTGTATCATATAATCAGTGGAACTGAAGCATATCCTTATCAGGGCTCACACCAGGGACTGCCAGGATGCTCACATCTGCCAGGGGTGTCAGAAATATTCCAGATGTAGAGGACAAAACCTATCATGTGGGCCTGTGCCCAGGACATAAATAAAGTGAACTCCCAGATTATGATACTTTATATATCTTAAATTTAGGGGTGACAGCTGCTCTACCCACGTCCAGGGCCCCTATCACACTACACCCTACACTTGTTTGCCACAGACAACTGAACAGTTATCAGCTATAAATCACATCCTGACTGTTGTGTGTATGAGCACATTAAGAGAATGTTTCACTTACAACAACTTACCATGAGCCATGACAAAGTTTCTGGGTAATGTAAAGCTGACACAGTTGTTCAGGGGAAGAAATATTCTTAGTTTTGGTGCTGTGTATAGTCAGTGTTTACTTTATTTTACAATATCTTCACAATGACCAGTTAAAATATCAGGTTTATACGCCAGAATCTTTATAATGTCATATATTTTAGCGAGGTATAATAGTAACCTTTTTTTCAGGAGGATGACAAAATGACGTTCCACCGGCACCCAGTAGCCCAGAGTACCGATTGTATCCGAGGAAGAGTCGGGTATACTCGGGGCCTTCATGTATGGGAGATACACTGGTCCACACGGCAACGTGGTACCCATGCAGTAGTGGGAGTAGCAACTGATGAGGCCCCTCTACACTCTCAAGGGTACCAGGTGAGTTAAGCTGCACCACTGTAAACAAGCCTGTCCCCCACACTAGAATGCACTGGCCACAATGAAGAGGAAACACACAGCCATTATTTCCCACTATTCACTCTCAGTAACTCCCTTTCCACAGCAAGGCCATTAGATGACGTGTCACCCTAGTACAGATCGTGACCAGTATCATAGATTAGGTGTAAGAATGTCAGAGTTATCTTTTATGAAATGACCCTTGGTTGTACTAAATGTGTGTGTGTGTGTTATTTAAAACTGATTCATAATTATTTTGTAGTCATGGTTGTCCTTCTAAAACTGATTCGACTTAGATGTAATTATGTTTAAGGTTGTACTCTATAGTTGTTGTTTACTAACATTTTGTTTCTCCCGGCAGAGCTTGGTGGGCAGTAACGACCAGTCATGGGGCTGGGATTTAGGACGCAATAAGTTGTATCACAATGCTAAACAAGGCAACTCCGGCATTACATATCCTTCACTCTTAAACAACGACGAGACTTTTGTCGTACCAGATAAATTTTATGGCAAGTGTTTTGTGTTTTACAGTGTTGTCATTCCATACAATGTATTTTTCTTTTCTTTGATAATTCCAAGTTCATATCTTTGTTTGTCTGGAGAAACCGGTCCAAGAAGGCTCAGAAAAAAATCACTCATTTTCATATTATTTACCTTGTGAGCTAACAGTAAATGAGTCATTAACCCCTTGTGTACAGGGTCACCTTTGTGCTGAATAAAATCGCCTAGTGTTGGCCAAATACAGTATTAAATTTGTGTCCCTGTAGTGTTGCATGAAGATGATACTGTACATCCATTCTCACCTTGTGTGTGATGTATAAGAAATATCCGCTGTTCACAGTTAACCAACATTCCTCGTGTTAATCTCATCAGAAATAACTTCATCCGTGGCAACTGTTACACTAAACTGTAATATGCTGTAATACTTCGATGGTACAATTTTGGCTTTTATGCTCAACTTCAGTTTTCTTTGATATGATTCTTGTAAAGATGTGGGATAGTTTTACCTATAGGCCTATGTGTGGTTGTATTGTTTTGGCAATCCTAACTTTAAATTTACAAAAGGCCAGTTAATTGTCATGTTTTCTAATGCTAACTCTTCTTTTAAGATTGGTTTAAATTTGTTTTTAATGTAAAAATTGCTTTTTGATGAATGTACAAAGTATCTCTTGATTCACTGTCAGTTGTTCTCTGTATCTCACTTAACAATGTTTACAAACTGGTGTTTTGTTGTGATGTTCTCTTTCCACAACAAAGTCCCTTCTAATCCATATGGTTTATCTGTTGCCTCATCTACAAAAATTATGAGGTTTTTATTCTCGAGTGATATTTAACGCATCATTACTGTATTTATAATGTTCACTCCTTCCGCTCTAGTTGTTCTTGACATGGATGAGGGCACGTTGGCATTTGTGGTCGAGGGCCAGTACCTGGGTGTAGCATTTCGAGGTTTGAAAGGAAAGAAACTGTACCCAATAGTGTCAGCTGTGTGGGGGCATTGTGAGATAACCATCAGATACATAGGTGGATTAGATCGTAAGTATTCCCTATCATTACTGCTGACATATTGCTTACAAATTACAGTACATATATATATATTAACCAACTTGAAATGAAAATTTGGTTGCTTCATGTTATGAAGGACCCAATCTATATTTTTTCATAATGGTTTCATTTTCCACTAAATTCATTTTCCCACTTTCAGCGGAGCCTCTACCACTGATGGACTTATGTCGACGTGTGATACGGCAGGCAGTTGGGAAACAGCGACTTTCTCGAATTGAAGAACTCAATCTGCCACCTTCAATCACGCAGTACCTTTTGTATCATGACCGGAGGTGATAGTTTGGGACAGCTGGTCACCCTTGTACCCCCTCCACCACCAGCCACCAGGCCTCCTAGCCCCGCACCCCGCAGGCCCAGGCCAAGGGAGACACTCCGTAGCAAGTTGAGTGACGGCGGCAAGTGGGATAAAGCGTCTGCAGCATCAGTTGTTTGATAATCAAAACATCCTTTTTTGAGATGTTTTCTATTGATAAATTAATTGTGCCATAAGGCATATTTAGTTTACCAGCATAATTTTATGCTGCAATTTGTTTCCTTATGGAATTTTAGCAGGTTTTGAATCAGTGTAGGCAATTTCATTTAGACGGCCGAGACCACTGGCCTGTGCAACATACTGCAGGTAGACGCAGTCAAGTGCATATGCGGGACTCTTAGATGTACGTTTGTGTCTGTGTGTGTTAGTGTGGCCACGAGCCATTGTGATAGACCAGGTCAGACTGGCATGCTGCCCCCACAGCCACCCCACTCAGGTACCCAGCCGGGAATAGTGGCAACGGGAAGAGGCAGCACTGATGTTATGCACGAACACTGTGACAAACACATGGAAAGTTACTTGACTGAAAAGAAAAATAAAGCAAAAAGATAAACTTGACCAATGTGTGATACATATTTCTGATACAGACAATAGATGAAAATGAACAGAAAGTGTGAAAACTTTTTAACAGTGAAGCGTGGTGGGTGGCGTCCGTCTGACCAACGAGCCGACTGGTGAAGTGTTCATTGCAGGCCAACCTTGCATCTCTCCTCATCGCCTCTCTCGCATTTGTTCTGGAGACATAGTAGCGTAAGACCGAGAGAACTGACCCCAGCACTGCAGCGGTGCTGGCCGGTTCAAGGGTGAATAGGGAGGAGGTTATTGTATTGCCCCTAGTCCTTACTCTAAATCTTTGGCTCTGCCATGGATGCTTCACTGTTTTTATGTCTTTTTTACACAATTATTTCATGTGAAAAAAAGGAAAACAATGTCCAATTTGTGAGATGGCCACTTGGGGGCTCTGTAGTTTCCATCTTTAACCCAAAACTGACTTAGTTGCTGGTTATCTCATTCAGTTCCCTCATTGTATTGTATGCTTAAGGATTTTTTTTAAAAAGTGCCATTTGCAGTAAGACTATGTATGGTAGGACTGTGTCAAGAGCTCAACCAACCAGCATGACATGGCATCAACATCTACTACTGTACTGTTCTAGTGTGTTCTTATACTGCAACATCTCTCACCTAGTACTCAGCATCTTTGTACAAAAATATTAAATATTAATTACACTCCACAGTCTTATTCTCCCTTCCCACAGTGTATTATTTTTATTATTATCCTTCCCACAATGTATTATTATAGATTATGTATGCAGTACAATGTTTAGATGAACAACTTTAAAATACTGTATGTATCTGCAAGAGAAAACTGGTTGATATATTTTCCTGACAGAAGATTATTGGGACTGTGCCTCAAGTGAGCACATTTGTGGCTTGAATGAATTTGAATTTTTAGTAAATTTTTAATGTTACTGGTATTCTTGGGAAGATAAAACAGAAAAATGGAACTAGATATTATGGATAGGTAAATAGATTCTTCTGAACATATTGGGGATGAGGGTCTTGGGTGTTACCAGTACACTGTGAAGGGGTTAATGGCTGGACTCAACTTATTATTTTTCTAGGAGCCATAACTGAAATATTTGTTAAAACAGTATTGTAGGTTGAAGGCCAAGGTACCCAAAATATGTTTGTCAAGGGAAAAGTAACTTGAATCATTGGTTTTTGTCAAATTTTGCATTTTAAATACTGTATAAGATATGGTCTTGGAATACAAGCACAGCTCTTACAACTGTATAAAGTGCAGAACAACCTTATTATAATTTGTTTTATAATTGTTGCTGCTGTTCAAGTCATATATTAGTAACTGCTCAATTCATTTCACATTTAGAGCATATCATTATTATGTACAGCAGATGACCTACATTATCTTTAGACTCTACTTATGTGCAGTTAGGAGCTGTAGACATTATTTAGGTCATTAATCCAATTTTCAGTAATATTATTTAGTTTATTATATGTTATTTTTTGTAAGCATTTCCCATTATGATAGAGTGGCTGAATCAGAAGTAAACACACATCTTCCTAGGTTGTAACATTATCCTCTCTGACATACTGTAGTGTTGTGTTATGCTGTTCCCTTGTATTGTAAAACTCTTTGAATATCCATCTGGTTTATCCCTGATACTTCACTTACTGATTAGTATAATTTCCTTCTCTCAAATAAGTCGGCATAATATATTGTATTGTTTGTATTTATTACCGAGACAGTATAGGTAAAATACACAGGGAACAGTATGTAAGTTCAGTCAATCAGAGTCTCGTTTTTATATCCGAGGGTTGGCGACTACAGTCCTCCACTCTAAACGTTCTTGGCGCTGGTTTTACCAATCCTACAAGGTTATGTATCTCTGGGGACCTAGTTTTTAATTACATTTATCCATCTTGGTCTCTGCCTTCCTCTGGCCCTCCTACCCTCAACTTTGCCCATGTTATTATCCTCACTTCCCTATTGATATGACCATAGTATCTAATTTTTCCTTTTTTTGTACATTTCAAGTATTTTTCTTGATTTTTTTTCTTATCTTCATACTTCATTTGTTTTCCCTGTCAGTGTAGCTTATTCTTGGCATTCGCCTAAAACACCACATTTCAAAGGCCTCCAACTTCTCTCTAGTGTCTGCCGAAAGACTCCACACTTCTGACTCGTACATCAGTCCTTGCCATATAAGGCCTTTCAGCAGCCTTTTATCTCAAATTGAAGTTAAAATCCCTTTTCATTAGGGTTTTTAGATTTTTAAATGCTGTTTTTGCTTGGCCTATTCATGTTTTGATTTCTTATGTACATCTACCACCACAGCTAATGTTACATCCCAAATATAGTACACACTACTCACAGTACATTACCTCGAAACGGTGGCCATAATGAACCTGAGCAGAAGGTGGAGCTAATTACCAAAGTTAGATGTTGGGGTACAGAAATACAAAGGTACTTGGCTGGATATGGAAATTACTAGTTATTTATGGTAACTTCCACCTGTGAGCTTTATTGTGTGGTAAAAAGTTTTCATTAATATATTCATTTGATGGTTAATTACTAAAATGCTGAGAATAAACTATAGTACAGTATTATAAAGTAGTGTATACTATAGTATATATACTATAAAAAGTCTCCATACATAGGCAAAATGATCACTTTATTACACAATCACATATAAGTCACAAATTATGCTCTATGTGGTCACCATTACATTTCAGCAAGACGGGGCGCCACCCTATTACGGTATCCGTGTGTGCCAGTGGCTGCTGGATCATCAGTTTCCGGCTCACTGGATTGACCACCATGGTCCCATAAGTATGGAGACTTTGGACTCGCCCTGTATATACTATGTATTATACTATAAACTATAATATACTATACTGTACTATAATATGTTATATACTGTATTATACCATACAGTACTTTAGGTACTTTACTATACAGTATACAGGTACTATAATTTTATACTATGCTATATACTTTATACTATATGCTATGCTATACTATACTATATAATATACTATACTCCATACTATATGCTATACTATACTATACGTACACTATATAATATACATACTATACTATATACTACAGCATACAGTATACTATACTATGCAAATAAATCACTGTAGGTGTGCATGGTCCATGTATATACTATACAAAAATGCCTGAGTACAATACTGCATTAAATATGAAATATTGGAATTTTCTGATGAAAAGGGGGCCCGGACCCCCTGGATCCGCTCTTGTAATCGGACAAGAATAAATAAATAGAACAGCCAGGCATGAGTGACGAGGTACTATGGAGAGAGAGAGAGAGAGAGTCTATCAACAGGGAAGAGGCCTGTACCTATGACCACCACCCAAGACCCCATTTGGACTTGCCCAACCTTAGGTAATTAACATCAAACACACCATGCCAAACTTGGCCCATAAACTCATAAAAGTTCAAATGATTATATTGTTGACTATTTATATGTATTTCACATATGTTTTCGTAGTTACTTACACTTAGGTGATGAAACAATAACGATTTGTGTGAATATTATTCTTTTAACACGGGCTGTACAGACATGGTTCGGGCCACTATACCCTATACTTTGCTCTATATTATATACTACGTACACTATATACTATGCTATATACTATTCTATATTATATACTATTTACTATACTATATACTAAACTAAACTATATGTCATAGATGTTTTGGTATCCCATTAATCGTTTTAATTAAGTTTTGGCACTCTTAAGTGGCGAGGCTTGATGTAAACACTTTGGGCATTTTTAGTTTTATTGCTGAAAGCAGTTTTATACACAAATACAATCTGAGAGAATACAATGTTAATTGTCTCCAGGGAAGTGTTGTTAATATCACTTTGAGATTACACTTATGGTAAGTGTGAACTTCCCCCGTCTAGTGGTGGTAAGTGAACTGCCCCTTTCTAGGGCGTGAGAGAGTAAAGCAGAGGGAGTAGTGTTCACTAAATCAGCTGACCTTGGCTCAACCCGTGATAGATATACACTACTGTATAATACTGTACTATATACTATACACTATAATCTATGCTACTGTATATGTTATACTGTATGCTATAATATACAGTATGTTATACTATATACTAAATTAATATGTACTGCACACTATATAATATACTGTGGGGTACGTGATATTGGTTCACACTCAGGATGGGATGGAGAAAGGAAACTCACAATGTGCTCTCTGTGTACATATTGTATTGGATGTATAATGCAGCTTGGTGCTGGGAAGGGAGCATGGTTACAAGTGTTGAGTAAGGAGAGTTGGTTGGTGAGGGTGCTCAGAGGAGGACCAGCTTGTGGGTCGCAGGCGGGAGCGAGGGCTGCCAGGCAGGAGCGGAGGAGGAGGAGGTGGTGTTGCTTGCTGGTAGCTGTGGGTAGAAAGAGAGGTCACCACGAGGTGAGGTCTTATATAGTGGAGGTAGGCGTGGCTTAATAGTTGACCTCCGGCATTGTTAGGCGGCGCTGGTTGCTGACCTAGACACGAGGCAAGGCTGGAGAATTCGAGGGGGTCGGCCAGTCAGCGGCAAACAGCGTTTGTAGGGGAGGAATCCACTACAATACTATGCTAAACATTATACTGTACTGTATACTATACTATATAACATAACATATAGTAAAGTATAATAGTATAGTTTATACTATATAATATAGCATATAGTATAGTATATAATATAGTATATTATATAGTATACAGTATTACTTTTATCCTCTTCACCACTGATCGGCTCGTTAGCCGCTTGGGCGATCGGTCATGTCTGTTACGCACTGTTGGCAAGTACTGGACACACACCGGCTCCTGAATGTACTTATTATCGTCACTGTTTATTGGCATTCGTTTTCTTTCATCATGTAATAAGAGAAAACAATCCTTTATGGGTAACTATTCTATTTTTTTATTATTGTGTTTTGAAGAAATTATTTTTCTTTCCCCTCTTCGTCACTGACAGGCCTCTCTATCTATCTATTACCGATCAGTGGTAACCACCCAGTAAGGTACGGTATTTACCATTATTGTAGTTGATGAAGTAATTGGTCTATATTTTTGCACGTAAGGTTTCCGGAGTTAAAAGTTTAATTAATTTGAAAAGCATTATATTATTGTTAGTAATTAGTAAATATATTATTGTTAGTAAATCAGTAATGTTGGCAGCCCTGATTGGTCAACACATGGCTGTATCCGAAGCTGAACATTTGTATTATAGTATATTATTGTATTCATCTTTGTATTTATTTTTCCGTTAAGTTTTCCTTATTGTTATTTTTCTATATTACGATATAAATTAATTTACAATAAAATTTGTATTAAAATTTGTATACCTGATTTAGGTTGTATTTATTTTGTTATTAGTCATCATTCAGATGAAGGGTTTGGCGGGAAGACGCTATATAGACCGGTGATCAGCCAAGACAGCAGTGCACGCAGAGTCACCGAAGGGGCAGGTGCTGCCGGTTGTCTCTCTCATTTGCCGGACGCTGCTCTTTAAATGTATAGTAAGTTTTGTTTTGATTTTATTTTATTGGTAATGGTCGATGCGTTAACGCTATTTATTTGTCGATTTTGTACCGAGTGATTTATTGTAAAAGGAAATAATCTAAACGGACTTGTAAAAAAAATATTGAAGATACACAATGCTGAGTTAACAAACAAGCACTAGTGAACAAGTATAGGTTAATGGTAATTAGTAATCACACTGACTGTTTACTATAGAGAATACTTTACTATTTTTGCTTATGCTTTTATCTAAATTAATGAAATATGGTTTAGTTTTGGTCAATGGCAAGACTTTTTTAATATTTAAGTAACGATCATACTTACATGTTGGGTCTTAAGTTACAAGAATTATTTAACACATGATGGATCCACTTGGCTGTTACTGTTGTGTTGACGACCAGTTTGCTGCATCAGTGGTCATTAGCGCGGGTATTACAGCACCACCGTATTAATGAGGTTAGAAAGTTTGTTCTATAGTGAAATGTCAAGTCTGCTTCACTTTAAACTTTGCCACTGGGGTCAAGAGGCGGTCGAGCGCATCTAGATATTGTTGGCAAATATACGGAGTATGTACTGGCTCTTGTTGGCAAGTACTGGGCAGGTACTGTCCGTTACACTGTTGGCTAGTACTGTGCATGTACGGACAGTTAAGCACTTGGCAAGTACTGTACTGTAGTCGCAAAAGAGCTCACACTAGGTGCCATCACGATAGATTGTACCAACCATTCACAACTCGCTACCAAAAAAAAAATTGCCTCATGTTTTCTGGACTTGTCATTAACCTTAAGCTGTGGCGTCTAGTGGGGCCGGCGTCTGCTAGTTATGAACACAAAATTAATTAATGCCCTATTACATGTTTATTGACTTGTAATTAAGTCGCACCTTGCATGCCTATAAGCTGGACAATGGCATGAACCAATTGGCTTTACTTTACACAATATGCCGGTCTCTCGGTGACCTATACAGTATTGTACTGTAATTATTCACGTCATCCGTTTCAATATAGGACTTTAATGTAATTTTTCAAACATTGGGAGACATTTTGTTTGTTTATGTATCTGTACAAAAAGATTTGCGCTCAGAAAACTCATTGTACAACTCTTTAACACTGGAAGCTCGCCATATGTACCCATATGGTTTAGTTTCGGCCAATACACGGCCGACTGTTTTAACCATCCCCAACCTTTACATCTCATTTGGAGATTTCAACCAGGGGGCAAAGATGGTCAAATTAATTTTAAAGGTTTTCCCTTCTTTTAGGGGTATAACTCTAAAACGGTTACTTCCCCCTGGAATTAAAGGTCAAAATCGATTAATTCTCCAAAATACACAGGATAAATTACTAGGGCCTTTTGGCCGAAATGTAATTTTTCCAACTTTAGTTTTGATAATTTTTTCAATACTTGACTTGAGAACATGTTAGTGTTGTCAGTCCTCAAACACATGAAGGTTTGCATCTTCTTGTGAACACTATTTAATGCATGTCTTGCCTTGATCTGAGTCTGTGCAACTATGATCGTCTTGGGGTCTGAGATGACCACAAGTAGAAAGCTTTTGGGGGCTTTGAATTGCCATCATTAGGAATCCGATTGGCTGTCTTACTGCTGTTATTCAGCAGTGTCTGCATTACTGTTTCAGTGCAATTTCATTCTTCCAGTCAGTGTCACCAGTTACCCATAATAATGCAGTTGCATTAATGCATGTAAACTGGCTTGGCTTAACTGCAATTCTGGTACCTATAAGTACATGCAACAAGGGTCGTCTCTTCCCTTTGGTTTAATTTTCCACCATTTACAGTATATTCAAAATCCTACTTCCCCCAATAAGTACCTTCACCTGGCTGACTCTCAGGTCCTGTCTAGCATAAATACAGTTATTGGATCACTCTTAAGTTACACGGATAACTGGAATCAACCTTGGCAGTTTTGACTTGCCTGCATCTACAGTTGTCCAGTATGTTGTTCCCAGTACAGTTACTACACTAGTATTCAATATAAACTTTATATGTAGTGAAGAATGTGGATTACCTGTTAACATGGTGGAATTTAGTATTTTAATTATATTTATTGAACTTTACAAGGAACTTTGTTGTTGTAAAGAATTATTAATGTTCTAGGTTGATTGCCTGTTGAGGTTTGTAGTCGTTGGATTAGTATAACTCTTAATTGTAAATGTTAGGGTCTTAAAATTTTAATTTGGTTCTGATTTGGTCACAATTTTGTTCATTAATGTTGCAGCAGTCTTAAAAGAAATTGGAGAATAAGTGTTGAATGTTACTATGCCTTCCTTTCACCAACAGCTCTTGAATGTAATAAACCTTTTCTTTCACTAACAGACCTTGCATAATGTAAATCAATAATCTTGTACTATAAAACATTGTAGGGGCAGTTAACCAGTACAGTCAGGGGTTTATGTAATACACTATATCCAAGCTTATCACTGATTGCACTAATAGTTAGAGCTACAGTAAAAATAAGGTTGCATAACATTGAGTTTTCTCCACTTTTCATTTTAAATTCTGTGTACTGTAATGCTCATTTATTCAGTAAACTAGTTAACAGGTATCCCTTGATATACAACAGTTTTATTCTTGGGAATGTGTTCATTAAGTGGAAGTAATTTGCATATTATTGGGGTTATGTTCCTGTGAAGGAAAAATCTTTATTCACATACGTACAGATAAAAGTGGCATCAAAATGGGGTTTATTCAGATTGCTTCTCTGTAGTGTAGACACGTGTTGAAACTATTGTTCATCAGACATGTGTACTGTATATTGGGGGATACCTGCATTAATGTAGCATGTACTGTATAATAGAAGTGTACTGTGTAGGTATACCATTTGTTTATTACAGAGTTGTAACAATTATTCATTCCAGGATGATGACTTGATGATGGAGGATCCAACAAATAACCCAGGAGTTTTCTTCTGGTGAAATGACCCATGCTGCACTGCACTACACCAATCCAGGTAGGGGGTACAGTCCAGGTTATCTCAGGAGTTTCTTCACTAAACTCAACAAAGTACAGTAATTGTAACCCATGGACTACTTTGTCTAGTTGACTCATAAGTGTAAATATCAAAGTATTGGTACAGTACAATATTAGGGATGCACCAACTAATTGATACGAGTTACAGATATCAATATTTTGTGGAATAATCAGTATAGGTAAAGAAAGTATTAGCTGATGCCATTTTGCTGTCTGTTTTGGGTCAAGAAATTACGGGGTAAAATTTTTATTACCGACAAAATACATAATTACGGAAACCAGTCATGATCTGTTAACTTATGGAAATGTCACACTTGGCTGCCGATCATTGTCTGGTAGTTTTGTGATGGATAACATGGCTGTCCTCTGTGCAGGTCTGTCTACAGTACTTAATTATATGGTAGTAAATATATTATCAGGCCAAACAAAGTAGCTTTTATTTATTCTGAAGAGAAAAATAATCTGGTAAGGACGGTCACTGACGAGAAAGATTGTTTTATATATTATGGCATCTTAAAAGTACAATAAATATTTTATTTACCACTATTACCCAAATTATAACTAAGAATGACCTGGTAGGTCTTTGAGACTAGAGATGAGTTCTTGATAACAATTAGTAAAGATAAAACTCCCTTTAAATATTATATTTTATTGGAGAATGAGCAAATAATGATTAAATGTTCCAAAAGTCTTAAACACTAGAAAAGTTGCCATTTGAGTTAACATTAGTCTGTACATTTTATTATACTGTACAAGTATACTGTACATTTAATGAAGACAATGTACAGTAGCTAAATCAACTGTCTGTGCAAGTGGGGGTCGATATGCTCCAAAATTTTACGTGCGACAAGTGACAGCCCTCGTATACCAATATTTATTGTCCATGGACTGGTATTGTTTCCCACAAAGTATGTACAGATAGTTTTTAGCTACTGTATACGGTATTCTTCCTGGATGGTTGCAGCTACGAACAGCCTTTAAATTATTTATCTATAAATAGTGGACTCAATCAGCGAGTTGTTAGTGCCGTGCCTGGTAGACTTAAATGCTGCAATTGTGAAATTTAAAACCCAGCTGCTATTACTGAAGTTGATGCATTTGTCAATGGGCGAGACATAATATAATATAGCGACTTTAACTTTTACCTGCTTGATAAAATTGACCTAAATTATAGAATTAAATTTAAATCTGTTTTAAATCTGGTGGCAGAATATTGAGTGTTGAATCTGGTTATAATAATAATAATAATAATTAACGGTTTATTGAAAGAGCTTGGCAGCCAGAAGGCTGAAAATATACAGTTGCATATTTGGGGAATGGGTTACGAATTACAGTACAAATAATATACACGTAACATAAGTGACACAAATAAGACATACAATAACTAGATGGGGAAAAGATCAAACTACAGTTCATTTCAACATAGTGACAGTGCAAGGAGTAGTGTTTACTGGGAGTGAATACACTGGTTTATTATCTAAATATCAAATGGTGCATCACTAATGTATTTGATAGTTCTTCAATTACTGTACTAAATTAAGTGGATTAATGTGGACGTCCATGTTTTACGATAAATTAGTACTTTGAAAATATCTTGTTTGAGATCTTTCATGGGTACAGTACTGTATTAACTTTACCTTTACAATGAACTTTTTACAACTTCAAAATCATTTAATACAAAACTTAAAACTAAAGAAATAGTTTTTGCTCATTAATGCTCGACTTGGTAAAATCAGAAATGCATATGGAATTGTGTATATTATAATAATACGTACATGTAAAGTTACCTACCTTGTGTACAATAATAATAAATTGCTATTTAGCAATGTTCACTTTCAATGTACAATACTGTACTGTACCCAGTTGTAGAATCATATGAATATTACGAGAAGTGTGATTGGCCAACTCGCAGAAGTTCATTGTTGTAAATTTAATGAAAAGCAGTTAATTATTCACAAATTCCTAAAGCAGTCATTGAAAGAACATAAAAACATATTGATAAAACAATGAACCAAAGATACAGGTTTATTGTAGTTGTGACTCATCAATAACTTATGGTTAAACTAAACTTGCATGTGGGAAAGTTTTGTGATAGCTTATAGTTTTGTAAATATGATGCTTAACTTGTACAGTATACTGTACATGGTTTAAGTTGCTGTACAGTTACTGATATTCCCTGGACACTTGGCAGTATATCAAAGATCATTAGGTGAAGGATTGTAATTAACAAATTTATTTTTTATATAATGGGGTTTGTACATTTGGTCCTTGTCAAGTGATTTTGTCTAAAACACTACAGTACATTTAGTCATTACCAGATTTAAAAAATGTTTCTGGCTAAAAAATTATTATTAATATTAAATTTATATTTTGTACAGAAATGTTATTCTGAACATTGTGGTGACTGGCCCTGGACTAGCCACTGCCCCCGTGCTGGCCGCTGCCCCCGGACTGCCCCCGTGCTGGCCGCTGCCCCCGGACTGCCCCCTGCCCCCGGACTGCCCCCGTGCTGGCCGCTGCCCCTGGAGCTAGCCCCTGCCCCCGTGCTGAAGAAAAATTTTTAATACCATTAAGTTTACATTAATAAATGTTTGAATGTCATTACAAATATTCATTAACCTTTTCCCTGCTTTAACACTTTGAACTTTTACAGAAAATTAAGTTCAGCTTCAGATTTTGAAGCAAAATACTTTCATAAAGCATTAGAAAAATCTTGTACAGTATACAAAAATAATATACAAATGAAAAATATATATATATAAATTAAATTAAATAAATAAAAATAGCTAAAATATAGAATATCAATAAAAAAATGTAAAAAATAACAGTAAAAACAATGAAAAAAAATAAATTAAAAAAACAGTAAAAATTATGAAAAAACAACAAAAACCATGAAAAACTATACAAAAATAGGAAAATAACAGTAAAAATTATGAAAAAACCGCAAAAAAAGCCTAAAAAATGGAAAAAATAGCCATTTTTTATGAAAAAATGACAAAAAATTTCACTTTTTTTACCCTTAAGTCGATTGCATTGTTTACCATTGCCAGGACTAACTTTGAAAAAATTTGGTAAAAGATAATCGGAAGAGTGTCCGGAGAACAACCTCTTCAAATTATCATTCACCAATAAAAAAGAATACATACAAGCCCAACGGTCTACCTGGAATGGGGAGAATAATCCACAGGCACCTCACTGGCCCACAGTTACTCTCCCCACGTCCAGGTAGTCTGTTATGGCTGATGATAAACAAGAACGGAGGTGCCAAGCTGGAGCTCTTGAAAATGGCAGGCATTTTTTACCCTTAAAACCAGACAATTTCTTATAACTCAAAATTTACCCAGGAATAATTTTGGCCATTTTTGGACTTAGATTATTTTTAAACTGAATTTTTGGACTTACAATATTGTTAAACAATGAATTTTTGGACTTACAATATTGTTAAACAATGAATTTTTGGACTTACAATATTTTTAAATTGAATTTTTGAACTTAGAATACTGTATTGTCAAACAATGAATTTTTGGACTTAGAATATTTTTAAACTGAATTTTTGGACTTAGAATATTTCTTGGGGTTAGAATATTTTTGAACTTCGAAATACATTACAGTACTGTTAAGCACATCTAGACTTTAAAAGATAAATACAAAAATATTTGGCGTAATCAGATTTAATACATCAAAATAATTCTGACATTTCGGTGCTGTTATATTATGCAGTCTACTGGGATATTTACACTATACAGTATACTGTACCCTCGTTAAATCAGATTGTTGTGATTTGGACTTTAGCTTAATTCATATGTTTTTTTAAAAAAATTAAACGATTTGGAATGAATCTGAAATAACCGAGTGGTTCGAAAAGTTGCCTTGGCTGCCATACACAATATTATATTTATAATTATTGTACAAATATAGATATTTTTAAAATGTACAATGAAAGACAAAACTCGTGTCGTGAAATTTGGTTAAGACATATGCCGAAGGGCTAAACTTTTGGTGTGCTCTGCCTTGTAGTAGGGCTCTCATAACGTTTCACGAGTTATATTTAATCTTCGGACAAAACCATAACACGACTTTTGTCTTTAATTGTACATACAATATTAAAGTAAATTATAGAGTAATAAATAAATAATGTGAGGTGAGATCGTAAAATTTAGATGATATTCCAAAAGCGTAATGGCCACACTGGTAAATTAAGTAAAAACCCTCATTGGAGAAATAAAAGAAAAATTTTTTTGGAGCTGGTTTGACTATAGTGCATTTTTTTCCCAGCTAAGAAGAGATGCCCCGCCCCCTCCTCAAGAGTTACAGCTGATTGGCTGTTACAATTCTGTCCGATTTCATCCTGAAGTAATGATGTATTTCTAAATGAGTTTATTCATAATCGTTGGGATGACAGTTCCTGACGAGAAAGATATTTAGCTAAATTATATAAAGATACATATTATACATTCATTATTTCAAACATGAGCATGTAGGAAGTTTATCAGAAGTATTATACATGAATTAACTGTTAAACTCTGGTAGCAAATTGATGCTTTCGGAGGATGCATTTAATATATACAGTACTGTACTTATTTTTACCCACAATAAGACAAATTACGTATCAGTAATACTATATTATGCAAAAACTAACATTTTAAAATATCAGAATCACATTGAAATAATATACGGCCTCTGAAAGTTGATGGATGAGTGTGACAGAGGCGGGGAAAAATGAAGTTGTTCACAGTCATATTTCCCGCCTCTGTTGACGGCCGTGTAATATTTCAATGTGATTCTGATCTTTTAAAATGTTAGTTTTTGCATAATGTAGTATTACCAATATGTAATTTGTCTTAGTATGCCTTATTGTGGGTAAAATAAGTACAGTACTGTATATATTAAATGCATCCTCCGAAAGCATCAATTTGCTACCAGAGTTTAACAGTTAATTCATGTATAATACTTCTGATAAACTTCCTACATGCTCATGTTTGAAATAATGAATGTATAGTATGTATCTTTATATAATTTAGCTAAATATCTTTCTCGTCAGGAACTGTCATCCCAACGATTATGAATAAACTCGTTTAGAAATACATCATTACTTCAGGATGAAATTGGACAGATTTGCATCAGTCAATCAGCTGTACCTCTTGAGGAGGAGGCGGGGCATCTCTTTTCAGCTGGGAAAAAATGCACAATAGGTCCCCTTTCTGCCAACTAACACAACAAAACAAGGGAGAAACACATAGAACAAAGGAATCAGTCTCCTGAGTTAGGTAGGGTGGGGATTAGGGATTAATCTTCTTGATAGCAGCAGTGGACCCCAGACCTGATCCTGAATGCTATTACACTTTCTGAATATCATCTACATATTATCAGTTCACCTCACAGTTCTTACATTTATTTATGACTATTATTTACTTTATTATTACTATTTGTACTTTAAAAAAATATTTGTTTCCACAGTAATTATAAATAGAGTATTTTATGTGGCAGACAAGGCATGGTAACTGAGTATGTTTGTAGCTTGGAATAATGAGGAACAATCTGAACAAACTGAACAGAAAACGAAGGAATAACTGAACAAAAAAATTGAGAAATTGTCGAATAACATCAAAATATTCTGAACTCGGTTACACTAATTTGCATTTTCAGTAATTCTGTGGACCACAAACTGCACTATACCCTCATTGATTCGTCAAAAAGAGACTCTGGGTCACTCAAATTACTGAAAATACAAATTAACTGAGTTCAGAATATTTTGATATTACCGGGTATTCGACAATTTCTCAATTTTTGTGTTCAATTATTCTTTAATTTTCTGTTCAGTTTGTTCAGATTATTCCTCATTATTCCAAGCTACAAACATACTCAGTTACCATAGTAGCACCAACAATTATTTACAACCTCCTTTGCCTCCCCAACCCCTCCACATTCATTCATGTATCTCTTGACCCATTTAGTTTCCTCCTTCTCTCCACAAGCCTGAACCATCTCAGTTTAGCCTCTAGGTACTGTACTTCTCTCTGTTGCCACCCATCTTCCACACCTCACATAATCTTCTTTTCTCTTTTTATCTCTCTCTCCACTTCATCATTCCCGCCACAAATCTTATCAATCACACTCAACGGAACATCTTTTATTATGGCCCAGCGTCTTGGAACACTGCCCCTCACTCTGTCACTGTCTGTTTCCTACCTTCTCAACTCAGAAGAAAATGCTTCCTTTACATTCAGTTTCTTGACAATTCCCACACTCTCCTTGGAACATCCACCTTTTACCTCTCCCTTCATCTCTAAGTAACATGTCATGCACACATTCTCAAGCATCCTTAACAAGCAACCTGTTCTAATTTCCTGACAAAAATGTAGTCAATCTGGGTCCCTGTGCCACCTGACTTAGGCCTACATGGTCAGCCTAATTGCCCTCTTCTTAAACACATGTTGCATACCATCCCCAAACTCAAATGTTCTTTCACCTTCAGTATTCCTTATTCCAAATTCTTTCCCACCATGCACACCTTCACAACCCAGTGTGTGTTCACCATCACGACAAATTTAGAAAATAAAAATGGTTTGCATTAATGGACGGAGATCACTATGTTATAAGCTGTATCTCCTAAAACATTACGTAACTGGCCTGACAATAACGGAATAATTGCCATATAAGTCAGTCAACAGATTTTAGAGCAACATTAAATGACACCGAACTAATGAGATTGAATTCCTTAACGAACAATAAAGCATTTTTAAGGTTTAGTTTAATATAAATGGGAAAGATATGTAAAGCACCGGTACAGTTTAACAGTCTCACTACATCATATTAATTTTAAAGTCTTTGAAAACACAAAAGGAAACGGAATATAATTTTTTTTCTTTAATTTCAAATCATATTGTGATAGCATTCTAAGTCCAGGTAAATTTAAAAGGTAAATTTAGCCAAATTATACATGGATAAAAAGTGAGAAATAAAGGTGTTCTGGTTTATAATTAAATAAAGACCAATTGTCAATCTTCCAGAGCTACAGCTAAACACCTCAGTTTAATATTTACCTCCACCTCACACTGGCTCACACTGCAACAGAGTAACACCTGTGATGAAACAAAATTATCAGGGAAAAGCCAAAAATATTTCCATACACTAGACCACTTTAGATAAGGTAGATAGATATATATTTAATCAGTAAACTTATCATATAAGTTTACAATTGGTTCAACCTGTATATAGCCAATGCAGGAACTGTTTATAGTTCAGCATACAGACAATACAGGTATACAGTTCAGCATGGAAAGAGACAATGCAGGTGTACAGTTCAGCATACAGTATATAAAAAATGCAGGTATACAGTTCAACATGTATATAGATAATGCAGGTACAGGTATACAGTATATGGAAAATACTGCACAGGTACACAATAAGTGATGTTGTATTATACAACACATGAATCTTTACTAAACAGAACAATTTGTGTCAGACCTGAGGTTAGCTTCTATAAGAAGCTTGGATCTCGAGACAATCAGTAGAGCACGTGCGTGTGGCCAGTCTGGGTACAGTTGGGTCATGTGATGCCAGGACAAGTTGCAAATAGGGAAGCTACAGGTACCTTCTTTATCACTTAGTCACTGGTTAAGGATCATCCCCACCCCATATGTGTAAAAATGGAACATGAAACTTCCGCTGATGATGACCACCATCCCTACAGCTAACTTCTGTAGGTGATGGTTGCCATTTGAGAGTTAAGAATGTAATCCGTCCTCATGTACTCAGTGAGGATTATAGAGGAACAGTCCTTAGTGTTCCTGACCTGCATCTGATAATGGTTGAACAACATCATCAAAGACAAAAGTAAGCAATACAAAAAATGGCTTTGTTATAAACCATCAAGTGCCATTGAGGACGTCTGTGTTGATACAAAGCTGTGAACTTCTGAATACAGCCAAGTTAAACCTTTTAAGGAAGGTATTCACACCCTGCAGTAGTTTGTAACAGGATGATCCAGGTGGGTCAAACCTGCACACAAGAACTACCAGACTCACACCACCGACTTAACACCAAAATATTTATTACTGGTCATGACTGTCACCTCAGAGATCCACTACATCCTCAGACAATAATAATTCTTGGCTTTTCCACAATAAAGACCAAGGAGTGTACAGTAATACTTTGTTAGTTAGCTGACAGAGGAAAAATGGCGTAGCAAGAGAAGGCCACCTTATAGTTGTGTGTGATCAAGACTCAATCATCAGTACATTACTGGCATAAATGTTGAAGCTCACTATGGCTGAGTCAACATCAAATTATGATTCACCGTTGTTTAAGTTAACGTAGCGACATCGTAACTACCAGTAATGAGTCGTTTGGGCAGTTGGTCTGTTCTTTGCCATGTCCTTCATTGTCCAGTGTTAATACTGTACAGTATGGGAGGAAACTGTAGTATCATACCTGGAATAAACCTGCCATGTTTGGTACTGAGGGTCACATCTGTCCCAGGCTGGGGAATGAACTCAGGACAGTAATGCACCACTAAAGATATACAACTTCTGATATCTGAGAGACAATCACCAGTGTTTTGGTATAAAACAAAAAACAATATTTTCTTGGTTCTTCTATATCACTAAAATGGTCTAGTTGCTGAATATACAGTATTGGACATTTTCCTGTTAATATTTGTATTCCAGGTATTAATCACACACATTGTCAACTCAGTGCTGCCTATCATGGTTAGTACAGTACAGTAGTTCTGTCTACAGTGCATACAGTATAAGACAGATGGACAGAAAGATATAGAGATAGACCGAGAGATATATCATATTTCTCACCATATAAGACATATTTTTAACCAAACAAATGTCTCCCTACATCATACATAACTGTTTAAATGTATACGTATATACAGTATATACACCAGGCCAAGCTGTGTTATTGTTATTTTTCAACTTGTATTTTTGGGTAAATACTTTATGTAATTTTATTCAATTTTCAATTATTTTTTACTGTTATATGCACCTGCAGTCATTCATACAGAGTGTATAAAAGAATTTTTCATCATAAGGTCAAAAATAAAACAAAATAAACAATTTACTTCCACAGGAGTCAGCCCATGATCATGTGAGGGAGGAGCACACTCCAGTCTCCAGCGTCTTTAGTGAAACAATTGTCAAATGGCAATTCAGTATTTTTAATTTCCTTTTATTTACATTGTATTATTATTATTATTATTTTCATTCATTCCTCACATTTACAGAGGAATACATTAGACCGCATAGGGATAAAGAAACCACATTTATCCACAGATTCTTGAAATTCAAAGCCATGGTTGTGTGAAATGGTTTGCAGAGTAAAAACCGTGAATATCTGGAATCCGTGGATGGGAAATCCTCGGTTGGCAAGGGTCAACTGTACTGTACAGGTTATGGAACACATTGCAATCTTTCTCATTTAAATATTTGTTCCTTTTATGCAAGTTTGGTTTAGGTGAACTTTCTTGGGACTATAAACCTTTCATGCTATATCAGTGGTTGCCTTTAATATGGTGAGAAATACAGTACAGTAGTATAGATAGATAGATAAAACAAAATCATCACCACCATCCAAATCATACAGCCATTTTCCACACCATCTCTTGTAGTCTGACTTATCAGGTTCTTAACTCTAAGATCATTTCTTACAACCTCTTCCCATGTCATTCTTGGCCTACCTACCACTGGCTCTCCTCACCATATTTAGACTCATGTACCACTTAACCCAGCTGGTCTCATCCATTCTCTCTACAGCCTGATCTCAGTCGACTTATACGTAAATCTTAGCCGATACTCCCAAATACCCGGCCGTCCTCTTAGCTCTGAACGGGGATTCTTATCTTTCAGCGTCACAGTACACATCCGCCTCACCATTCTCATTTCAGCTCACTCACGACTGCATATGTCATCCTCTTTAACTGCCCATGTTTTCACGGATATATAACACCACACTTCTCCCACCAGTTGTATACATTCTTCCTTTCATGTGATGGGATAAAGTCCTCTTGCTGACAATAAAGACAGCAGTTTTCTAATCTTCCTTCAGCCATTTCTGACTCTTGAAAAAGAACAGCACCCTCTCTAGCACTGATCATGTCATCCAGGCAGCAGAACTCATCCATGACTCAACACAGCAGCCTTCAGCACCCTCTCCAGCACTGATCATGTCACCCAGGCAGCAGAACTCATCCATGACTTACAACACAGCAACCTTCAGCACCCTCTCCAGCACTGATCATGTCACCCAGGCAGCAGAACTCATCCATGACTTACAACACAGCAGCCTTCAGCACCCTCTCCAGCACTGATCATGTCACCCAGGCAGCAGAACTCATCCATGACTTACAACACAGCAGCCTTCAGCACCCTCTCCAGCACTGATCATGTCACCCAGGCAGCAGAACTCATCTGCACAGTACATGGATAATCTTCAGTGTTGAGTGTCTTCAGTCTTGCCGTGGACACATATTTACCTGTACACACACACACTTACAGTCAGCAGCATCCTGCAGTCTGCCATCCACTCCACTGCACCTCTTGTGTACCCACCTCCTCACTCACTGCACCTCTTGTGTACCCACCTTCCTCACTCACTGCACCTCTTGTGTACCCACCTTCCTAACTCACTGCCAATATCTTTCTTACTAATAGCATAGATATAGATAAGAAAGAGACTTGTAAAGATAAAGACAGTCTGATAGATGGATGATATAGATACCAAACAGACAGACAGACTGACTGACGTACAGGTATTGAAAGATTGACAGAAAAATATAAAGATACAGATAGATAAAGATAGACAGTTAGACACACCTAAAAAAATGAGAAGTAGACAGACAGACATACCTGTAACAGCAGTGTTTCCTTGCTCCAGTTGTTAATTTCTCAAGGTTTAGTTGTTAACTCAGCTGTAACAAACAAACAAAAACATTTAATATACACAACAGTTTATGATAAAAAATGTCCATAAATTAATAGTCATTCAGTACAGAAGTTGTTTGTTTTATGCAAGTTTGGTTTATGTGAATATTCTTGGGACTGTAAACCTTGCCTGCTTGTCATTATTGCCTTAATATTCCCAGCTAAAATAGTGGTACATTAATATAGTAGTTTAGACAGACAGGTAGAATCCCAGTTATCCGGCACTTACGGGGATTGAGAGGTGACGGATTAACAGGTTTTCCCGTTAGTTCAAACTAGCTCTTGGGATCCTCAATAAATCCTACAATACACAGTGCTACAGACTGACCTAGCAAATTCATGTCTCAGAATTTTTTTTAACACTTAGTAAACTCTATATAAATAATATGGCTTATAAATAAAGAAAATATAATACAACACAAAGGTACAACTTTACATGTTGATTGAGGATCTGGGTTCACAGTTTAAAAATTTCGGTAATTAGTGTTAATTAATGACCTTTGGAATAATTAAAGATATTTAGAATATTTCAAAAGTAAATTACGCTGTACCTGCAAGTTTTAAATCACCTTTATATACATTCTCTAAATAATAATTAGATACTGACAGATATTGGTAAGCCATATGGATAGACATACAGTACATAGATTGACAGACTGACAAATACTTGTATTGATAAATAGATTGACAAATATAGATAAAACTGAACTGAGATAGGTATTGATAGATAGATATTGGTAGATAATAGATAGATAAATTGATAGATATACTGAGAGGCACAGAAAGACAGACACACAAACATACATAAGCAGTTAGATCAGTGGTTCCCAACCTCTTCCATTCTGTGACCCCCATACAAGATATGATAACTTTAGTTGCCCCAGTCTAAATTGTTCTTCGATGAAACAAATTAAACGCCACTGGAATGAGTAGTTGGATATATCTTATTATTATTAGAGGTATATACAGTACCAGTAGCTACATAAAATAGAACTGCCACACAATAAAAGATTCCAAGTCATGTATAGTGTATGTGAACAACTGCTCCTCCCCGACTTACGACCACCCGGACATACGACCGCCTCAGTCGTACCAAATTTTGTCAAATTACGTATTTTCGAGTCCCAACGTCAGTGATTGCGCTGTGTACTGACAAACTTTTCATTTGTAATTCGCTTTAAAATGACTGGCAAGCTTAAAAGTGAGAATTTTGTGGTGCTGAGAAGAAGAAGAGACACCCATTTTAGATTTTCTATGTATTATTTAAGCATTTTCGACTTACGACCTGGATTTGGGTCCCTAACCCCGTCGTAAGTGGGGGAGGAGCTGTATTTTGGATGCTATAATGCTGGCCACAAATATAAGGGTTGCTGATCACTGGTTTAAACTCTGGCACTCTGCTCGGAGGGTCAAGCCTTGTTTAGTTTTATTATGACCTCACATGGTTTAAATTACCCCCATGGTCAACAGGCTGGGAACCACTGACTGTTAAATAGATAAAAAGATATAAAAAAGGAAGACAGACAGACAGATAAATGACTAACAGCAGCACAGTTACAACAACTTGTCTTAAGAGTTTGACGAGCACAAAGATTTCCTGCATAGGCTATGAGAGCTGCTCCTATTGTTTACCTTGCAATAGGTGGTGATGATGCTAGTAGTGGTGGTGGCTGTGGTGATAGTGCTGGTGGGAGCTCTTGTTCCATGCTACAGTTATCATTTTCAGCTGTTATAGAGCAGTTCAATTTCCCAAAGTTTTGTTGTAACATCTCCTGTAACAAATAAAGCATATATTTACTATAAGAAACATGGGGAGGTTAGGTTAAGTTTACTTTAGAAATAACCACTTTTAACACATTTGTACAAACTACAACAGTGTCCACAGTATAATAGTGAAATTGCTGCGTTTTTATAATCGTTTCCAATGAAATATCGGCCACGGGTCAGTCATCAATAATAACCAAAGATATACCAGTACAGTATTAACATATATCAAATATTCTTGGGTAAATATTCGTCCACTGGCTGTTCTCAGGTCTTGATACATAAATAATTCATTTGGTGTTTTATGGTGCATTTTACTCAAATATGACCTTCATTTCAGGAGCAAATTAACATCTTTTTAAAACATTAACATAAAATGCTAATTTGCACCAAAATGGCTGTCCAGGTTTGAGTAAAACACCATAAAACACAAGAAAGTAAACCTAACCTGGTACTGGTGGAGGACACAACTGGGTGATCTGGTACACTTATGGCTACAGACAAAAACATTTCTGTCTTCACTTAAACGTAAACAATTTCCAAGCTTAGGACGCCATGAAGTGAGGAGAATATAATACGGTAACTAAAGTGATCAGCTTTGTGTTAATTACTGTACTGTGTCTACTTAACACGGCCATATATACATACATACAGTTGACTTACCACGAGGGAGGGAGGAAGGCCCACAAATTAATTTTTAACTCAAGATTAACTAATATACACAACACGACCATGCCGGTTGTTGTCGACCTGCTACACCTTGTCCGATTCTCTCTTATCTTTCAGTAATTACAAGTTATCATTATTATTACGATAATAAAAGCATTTTAATAATAAGATTATATCATAATTAAATTCTACTTTTATTATAATATAAAATTATTGAAAAAATGCCACCTAATAGTAATATATTATTATACTAAACTTAAGCCAGTTTCTAGAGAACCAAACAATTTGGTAACATTTACAAATCCACCAAAATAAAATAAAATATATTTCCTTTGGTTATTTCAAGTCTATTTATTAATAATTTATTAATATTATAATACTATATTTGAGTTATATTGACATAATAAATCCCCATATTATCTATATAACTAAAGAAGAATAGTAATAATAATTATTACTCCCAAACTAAGCAATTATTGAACAATAACTCTTAAAAAATAATTAAATATAATATATAAACTTAATTATGATTAAATACCTATTGTCTTATTAATAATTAATAGCTCTTGAATGATGAGGACCTCACAATATAACATCCTGGGTTCAGGTCCTGTTGGCTCAAGACACATATGAGAAGGGTGTGAGTACCTCTGAGTACTCCTGTTGGCCCGAGACACACATGGGTATGGTGTTTGAGTACCTCCCACTATCATGTTCTGTTATACACATGTTCTACAATATTGGGGTTGTAATAAAATAAAATATTCTGCGATAGTTTAAATACTATTTTACTACCCTGTATATCCTCTTCACCACTGAACGGCTCGTTAGCCGCTTGGGCTATCTCATTCTGTAAGATATTTATGTTTGGGGCACATCATGGCCAAAAATAAAGTGTATACAGTTATACTACCCTTTAATTGATCACTTAATACTAGGGTTTACTTCTTAACTTAGGGTCGCTGCCACCAGACCACAGGACAGTATGTGTAGTTACTTTGGGGGAAGCTGGAAAGATGTCTAGCAGTGTGAGTTTAGTCTAGCAGTGTGAGTTTAGTCTAGCAGTGTGAGTTAAGTCTAGCAGTGTGAGTATGTGTTTTCATTAATCAAAGTTGAGTGATTTTATTAAGGAAGAAATAAAGGAAATGTGACTTTAGCCAGGTTAACTACCCCGGGCTACAGGTATGTGTTTAGTGAAGATCCTTGAAAGAGAATCATAAATTTGAAGTAATTACTATACCTGTATTTGCTGAAAAACAGTGGAACCTCTTGTCTTGCCAGGTAATTTACTGCATCAATAATTCGTTTCAGAATTTCTCTTTTCTTTTTTACCTGCACATTGTGTCGGCATACTTCAGCTTTCTGTTGACTGTCAATTAGTGCATCAATTCTTTGTTTACCAAAGATTTTCAGAGCAAAGAAAGACTTTTTGAGGGGAATTAGCCCTCCCAGGCACAAGTCACTGACCTACATTGGGGCCTAGGGGGCCAAAAATAAAATAAACTGCATCATAAACAAATACAGAAATGGAAAAAATAAAACAAATTAAGAGTGAGAAGCAATATATATGTTGTGTTGTCATAGTAAGAGAAACAATTGAGACCCTGCAATTGTGTGTAAATGAGGCAGAAAGTCAGATCAGCAACCTGGGACTTGGTCACAATATATGTGATGCCATGTGGCAGCAGGGTGTACCATTAGACAACACATTATGTTTCCAATATCTTCCCAGGTGGTAGTACCTCCCTGTTTGATAGCTGCCTGCTACCTACTACCTAACTGAACATGTAGTTGAGATCTTTTATGCTTCTGTTGAGCTCCTGATAAATGATTGAGATCAGAATGTCCACATTTACTTGTCACACCACACAGTAAATCTTAGATGGAACCTTCACAACCACTCAGTCATTCTATTGTTTGATACCATGAAAAGGAGAAATATCTTGTATAGTCAGATTTTTTTGTACTGTACTGAGAAATTGAACAAAATTACAGAAATCGTGATTTATGGCCGAGACACTCACCACCCAAACCCTTTTCACTAAAACATGGTATTTAATGGGTTTAACTAATTTAGTACTTCCAGAATAACACAAAAAAATGCTCTCAGAAACCCATAATTGGCGAGTAATTAGCATTGAGAGTGAAATGTAAACTGTGCTCCCTAACCCCTTTACTATGGGGATGTCTTCCTGTAACTTTATTATGTTACACTATAATAAAAATTACACAATACACACATGTTTGCCTTACCTTTATTTTGCATAATTTTTACAATTACTGCAGTGGACGGAAAGGAAGCAGCTTTACTTTGTTTGTGACATATGTTTGGGTGCTGTAAAATAACAAAAGCAGAGTACAGATCAAACAGTGAAATCACAAAGGTTTATAGTAAATTAAAATAAATTTCTTGGTTTCTTTTATTTTAAGAGATAAAGTGACTGTGTACAATATATCCACACATATTCAAGGAGAGTAATTTACAAGTGAACAAATACAGTTTTCAACATACATTATGTACAAGGACAACAAGGTTGCTAACTTTGTAACGTATATAACTATGGACACCTTAGTAAGCACAATCAAACATAGATCAGTTAAAAGCAAGACCTGTAATACTCATGAAAGGTAGAAAATTTACTTTGAATCTGATATTTATTCTAATGTCTCTCTTTTAACGTATCACAAGCTTCAGTAGCAACGTTATTATATAATATTTCAGTCGATTGAAAACTTGTATATAAGCAAGATTATTAAAATATTTAAAATCAGATAAAAATGTACTTATACATTATAGGACTAGACAAGTCTGTTGGAAATTATAATTCACATATAAAAACTTGATAAATGATATTACCAGATTTATACATGCACTGTACAAAATGGCCTGGGGTATATGGTGACCCTTAATACACCTTGATAACACCAAGAAGGGTTATGTGGTACTGGGACGAGGTGCATAGCTCACTGGGACGAAGAAATTGAGCACATGTATATGCTAGAGAGCACACGTAGCACAAGTACACCCACCACCCCATCACTCAGGCCCACAGTACAGTACAGTACTGTACTGTACCCAGAAATGTGATTTATTCCATTATTCAGTTTATTATATATACCCTGGGTTTATCATAAGAATTAGGAGTTAAGTATTGTGGTCTAGACTGATCTGTATTATGACTAATATTCTCAGTTTAACATATGTTCGTCGTGCCGGTTAGCTGTCCGAGGATCACCGAGAATATGTAGTAATATAATGACTCTCCCCTGCATAAGCCTGGATGATGGAGGTGTGGGCGTGTAGCTGCTGCTATGGCTACACTTTATCCGTGAACTGTTACACAAACAAAATATTTTATACCATTCTTTCATTACATCGGGAATAATCAGTAAAATACAGGACAATGAAGATACTGTACTCTATTATGCAATGAAGAAGTAAATAAAAATATGAAAAATAAGAATTGAGTAAAGTAGTTACACAGAACATCAAATACTTGCATTAGTCTTATAATATCTTTGCTTTAGTATAATGAAACTTAATATTCATCCTGAATTATATCAATGAAGGAAATGTTTGCTAAAAGCATTTTTTTTTATTCATTAGCAATAGTTTTCCATGTCATCCCATCCTTAATTCTTCCCTCCAAATAAACGTTTCATTATCCTTTACAACTTTGTTCTCTCTTTCATATCAACTCCCTGAAAACCATGAGATGAGAGCTGGACCTGATGCAGTGCCGTCTGGCCCTCGGCACCCAGACTTAACAGCGAGCGCCTGGCGGCTTCCCGAACCTCTCCGCTGGAATCATTTTGTTGGAGATAAGAGAGGACTTCTATAGGGCGCGGCCATTCAGTTGTTCCTTCGCGGGGAGCCGGGGGGGTACGTTTCTTCGATTTGTTTGAGCTTTTACCGAGAATTGGTTTGTGGTTGTCCGTCTTATGTTCAGTATTAACAGGAACGATGGGGGCCAGCACCCCCAGTAACACACACGCAGCCTCTCTATCACTTGTACGATTAGACTCTAGTAGAAGTAGACACAGATCTACAATCTGTAATATTTTTAAGTGATAACTATTTTAACCTATAAATTACAAAATACAGTATAATTATTTTGTACAATATTTGTACTTGTGTGAGATGAGTTATCTTATTTAGGGATATTAAATGTACAGTATTGAACAGGGTTCTGTGTATAAAATGGAACAAAACAGGGTTAGTGAAGATTAGGAAATAAAAGAATTGATTCATTAATTGTTTTTACAAGTCTCTTATTTTCTAGCCCTAGTCAACCCCAACACCCTGTATAAATAAGTTGCATCTCTTATTCCTTGTGTGCCATCTTCTACCAACTTCTCATATGTAAACATTTACCATTACAGTACTGTATTGTACTATTATTTTTAAATGTGTTGTTACAATACTTGTAATTGGAGGAAGAGCCAGTGTGTGTATTAGTACCTGACTCAGTCACTCTGCCATACAATTTAATGGGAAGATGTTGAAAGAATGAAAAAATAAAGAAAACTTACTAAAGTATTCTCATCTCCTCTTTGGGTAAGAATAATAACATAAAATGAAACATAGTTATTTACTGTTATATTGTACAAACAGAGGCTGTGAAAAAATGCTAAGCTAAGCAATGACATTGTAAATGACATTATACAATAGATACTGTCAAGTATAATGAGTCTAGTAATGTAACTGTGACACAGAACAAAAAAGGTTACATAATTAAGTTATTTTTCGTTCGTCTTTAACCTTTATTTATAACACATTAACACCAAAATTGCACTTAAGAAACCCATAATTGGAGATAAATTAGCGTTGAAATATTTCATTATATTTTCCAAGCGTAATTACAACCACTAATTACCCCGCAGTCGAATCGTGGACCTCATATTCAAAATCACCATGCTAAGGAGTACCTATACGTAATACACTAAATGAACAAAGAGATCATTTCATTTTGAGGAGAAGAATTTTTAGTAATACACACACCACAAAAACACCACACCACACCACACCATTGTACTGTACAAAAGTTGACTTACCATGTGCATCAGCTGGTTGTTATGAGCCAAACTATTAACAAAACTGGTAGTAACGTGACGCAGCTCCGATGGTCCTGCTAACAAGTGTCCAATGACCTTTATGTGAAGAGCTGTGGGTTCCTTTATCTGATGAAGTCCTGCTTCAACTCTACAAGAAAAACATTAAAGTTTCTTCCTCAATATATATTTTAATTATACATCCTGTACTTCACCTGGAAAATTTTCAAGTAATGAGAGAGAATATTTTGAACGTTATTTATTTCCTAGAGATTATCCTACACATTGACCAATATCACACATCCTGCCTTATTTTCCTATCTCTTGATATGTCACTTCCCTAGGGAGCTTCATTCTCTCACTTAACCTTAATGTATTATACCAGTACATTACCAGAGTTGGAAAATTAATTAGTTCTTTCCAAGAGTCATTAGGACAAATAATTGCCAAAATTTAAACTTTTTGACCCAATATATTTATTTTCTTTTTACCTCTTGGTGCATAAACACTGTTTGGATGCAGTTAACAAAAGCTTGTCCCATGGTTCATTTCACAGCAGAACTCTTGTAAGCAATATTTTCTTGGGGGCAACTCCTTTAGGTGTATTAACTAATAAAAGATATAATAAATACCCACCATCTCTGGGACCAAACAAATTCCACATTGTACTTATACAACGACTCATCTCAAAACAATATAATCAATGAAAATTTGTAGTTCTTACCAATCACATAATTTTTCTTTTATGTATATTAATCAAATCATAAATGGAGAGAAACAGTACAAAAAATAAGTAAGGAATACAACCCTACAACTAGACTCACTTGGCCGGGCTGCCAGATAATAAGAGGTCTGCCGTGGTGAGACTCTGAGCTAATGTAGGAACAGTGTGTTGAAGAGGACGATGTAAGTGGTGAAGGAAGTGTCCGACTGTCACCATCATCGCCCCATCGTAATCTTCACTATCTGTCATCATGCGAACAATTTCTTCCAAAACTGGAATGAAGAAGTTTCTTAGAGGAAGAAGATGAGATGGTAGTGAGGGAGATATAGTACTGATCAATAACTATTAGTCTATATTTTTAAGAAAATGTATAGAAAGGTGATTTAAAACTTACGGACACAGCATAATTGACTTTTAATTACCTTTAATTAACTCAAAGGTCATTAACTAATGCTAATCACTCGAATTTTTAAATTGTGAACCCAGATCCTTAATCCTCCTTTGTATGAAATTTAAACAAAATCTATTTTTTTACTCCAAGAGCCGAAAACTAAGGTATTAGGTCAGGCGTATTTTTTACGTAAATCGATATTTTGGGGGAAAGTGAAAACTAACATATTTTTATGGTAAATATAAGTACTGCATATTAAAATTACTTCTTCTAATTACTCTGGAATTTATTTATTTTTTTTAACATATAAACATCAAACATTACACACACCTCTCCTTGCTAAGCCCGGAACAGCCGGATCTACCAGAGTCGACACAACTTGGAGGAGGCCGCTGACTACCGCCTGGCCCGGCACACACCAGTCATCTCCACCAGCTACAGAATCCCACAGAACCTGCAGAACCAAATGTCTCCTTGTTACCTCAATACCTTTCCCTCACACATACTTACATCCACTCATATGTACTGTAATAAGAATCATGGCATTTTTTTTATTTATTTCATATACAGCTGTGAAGGTGATTATACACACACACACACACACACACACACACACACACACACTAAAAAGATTAATATATCATAAATCTTCTTCAGTATTTCATAATAGATAATGTTATAATTTCTTGGTGAACTTCCTCCGTTATTTTCACCAACTCACACACTTCATTCTTCCTCTGTATCAACTCCTTATGATCTTACACATTTCTTCACCACATGACATAAACATTATAACCTTCTTACTCTCTCTTACCTACAGTACTCTCTTCCTCTTAAGCTATATAATTCAGTAAACATTTTTCTTCTTTTATTATAAACATTTCATCAACTTAATCTTTTTGTTCCCTCAATTCTCAACTGTTCCTGAAGAATGTGATGTATTTGCTGAATAAATATCTATTTATCTATCTACATGAACAGGACCAGACCATCATCCTCACCTGTACATGAGGGACCGTGATGATGTGTTGATGCTTCAGGCTATCAAAGTTGTGTCTGTGGGCCAGGATACCGGCCACCAGGCGACCCTCCTCCTCCAGCAGCTTTAGGGAGTGTCGCTCTTTGCTTCTCAACGGCCCAAATGACCCCAGGTGCTAAGAAGATAAGTCGTGGTGTGAGCTGATGATACAAGTTATGAGTGAGGACCTTGTGGAGAAGGAACACCACTAAGGAAAAGTGTGTGTGTGTGTGTGTGTGTGTGTGTGTGTGTGTGTGTGTGTGTCTGCTCTTGACTCTGGCTAACTAACAACAAATGTGAAAAAAGAACAACAATGAATAGAAAGGAACTGGTCCATTTCCCTTGGTCAGTGTGTCCACCAACTGTACTGTACCTGCAGGAGTTGAAGAGAGTGTCTGAGGTGGGTGTAGAGGAAGAGGTCAAGTTGTGGATTGCTGGTGACTAAGGGCTGGGAGATGTCTGGCACAGTTGAGGCAGCGAGAACAGCGGCAGCTTCCTTGCTTTTCTTCTCCTCACACGCCTGTTCGGAGGTCCATAATACCCATGTTATTCATTCATGAGGGCAAATATATATGTATTATAAATATTTACTAATCACACTACTATCTTATGTCTCTTAACTCTATATCAACTTTACAATGCAATTAAATAAAAGACTCATAAAAATATTAGATGTCCATTGTATTAAGGAGTAACTCAGGAGCCAGATACTCACAGCAGGATTGTCATCATCAAAATCATCATCACATTCTGCATTGAGAAAATCAAAGCATTCCAGGGCAGACTCCACGGACAGACTAATTTCCGAGGTATTGCTGTCTCTTCTACTGCGGCAGTGCTGGAAAGTGTATTTTACTTCTTGAGACCGATGGAAACCATTACATAAGTTCAGGGGAAGAAAGTGTCCAAACAAAACGGAGGAAGTATACAATAACCCACATGATAGATGATCACAGCACAACCTGACAGTGTCTAGTGTCCTGGCATCTGAGGCACAGGAAAGTCACCAAATTTAGACTAGAACAGTAAGAAGAGACGCTAGGAAAAAGGAAGCAATAAGCACACACACTTTTAACAACATTTAGTGAAGCTCAAAAACTTAGTGGGCTAAATTTGAAACCAAAGGGAGATGTATTGTCGTGTTCTTCAGCAGCTGTGAGAGTGGGCAGAACATATAGGCTTGGAGACGAAGGTAGAGAACTACCTCTACAGTGCAGTATTACCAGATGGGGGGTGAGGGTCCTTTCCCAGCAATGATCACATACATACAGTGACACCTAATCACTACAGTTCTATCAGACCGGGAAATAACAAATCTTTTACTCGATGAAAATTAAGTGTTTATATTTTTCATGAATTTAGAGTATTCCAAAGTCTGGTTTAAAAAAACATGACTCTTGAGTATGTTGTTGTGTGTGATCCCTGGTCCAGCCACCCATTAACACAAGCAACAGTCCTTCTACCTTACCTATAGATATCAAGTCAAATCAAGAAGAATCAATATTGAAATTACAGGTTACAAAAGATAAGTCATTAAGGATCAGTCACAGGTGTATTAAGTTGTATGAGAAAATACACTTGAAAAAAAAGCAGCAGTCACATTAAGATCCTACATCTGGTCTCATCCAACACAACCAAAAACTGGCAGCTGTGATGTTATTATTAATGAGGTAATTATTACAGTGGTGACAGATAATAAATCATAAGAAAATTTTTACAATGTTAAGCACAAAAGATATTAAGTGAGAATTATATATAAAAATAGGATAATGAACCGTGATGAAGCAAGGGAGGGTGGATGAACTAATAACTTTAAAACAGGGTAAAAGATTCTTAAATTGATAATGTCCGAATAGATAAACTAAGAGATAATTAAACATCCAATACAATTTGTTACATTGCATTAAGACACATTACATTATAGAACACAAAACTCATCATCATATAAAGCGAGGAATATAAAGGTACTATCTACAATACAAACTTCTTACTATATATTACTGACATGCAAAGCTTCAGCAACACAAAAGTAAATTAAACAAAGCTGAGATAATGAGGTAACAATGGAAAGAGATTATGTATAAATGGATCACTTATAAAACTATAGCAAGTGTTGAAGCCATGACACAAACATACATGTAAGATCCATAAAGAACTATGGTGATGTGAGTACTGAAGTAATCATGGATGTTGTAGTAGTCATTTGGGGGATCTGGTCAACAAGTTAGTGAGTGGATAGACTGGTTGTCATTAAAGGGTACAGGAAACAGACTGGGTCAATAAGTTAGTGAGTGAGGTGGTAGTATCAATTAATCAGGATCGGCTCTAACTTCTGAGGGGCCCTGTGCAAGATAATGGTTGAGGGCTGCCATTCCTTAGACAACCCTCCAATCAAACTCAGTCCCTCACCCACATTGGCACAAAAAGTCATCAACCCAACACCAATACCTATAAAAACAGACAGATACTAGGAGTGACATTCAACCACATCCCCATCACGACACCATAACATCATGAAAGCAGCAATAGCACAAAATGCACTCACAGGTAGACAAAGATTCAGAAATGCAGCAACACAAACCAAAACACACTTATACAAAGCACTAATATGCACCCTGTTAACATACGCACCCAACACACTCCAGTTAACACCACCAGCCAACATCAAGAAACTACAAGTCATACAGAATAAATCACTGAGGTTCATACACAACACACACACTGGACATCACTCATCACAAACAAACACCTACATGAACACAGCAACATTCCACCTCTCAACATCTACTGGAGACTATTAAGTGACAAACAGATAGAAAAACTCCTAACCACATACCCACAATGTGACGACATCATACTTTACCGCAGATACGGAAGCAGGAACCCCGCCATACTAAACAGACCCAATGCACCATACCAGGCCCCCTTTATACTAAAACACGCAATCAACAACAATAACATCCTCTATCTGCACCTCTGGGCGGCCTGAGAACAATCCACGTACACCATATCATGCCACTCTTAGTTCTGTTATTCTCCTCTCACCATTCTACTCTGATGGTGCAAACCCCGAGCATGCTAATTCTGAATCTATGGTCCACGATTCAATTGTGGGGTAAATAGTGGTCATAATGATGCTTTAAATTTTTAATGATTCTTTTTTCAGTGCTAATTACTCGCCAACTATGGGTTTCCGAGGTGGGGTTTTGTGTTGTTCTGGAAGTACTTTATGAGTTAAACCCCTTTAAATTCTCAAGTTCTTCACATTCCTCTGTCACCGCCTCATTGACCAGATATGGAAACTTGTGCAACACAACACATCAGAACTGAAATATGAACCCTACTAAACAACAAATGTATTGTATTCAGGAGGAGGCCCCCTAAGTGATGGGGGCCCTGTGAAGCCACACAGACCGCACATAGCTAGGGCCAGCCCTGTAGTTACTAAGTGGACAGGCTGGTGGCCACTATAAGGGGGAGGAAGACTGAGTCAATAAGCAAGTAAACTAGTATTGAGTAATGTGCTAGTACCAGTTACTAGGACTAAGTAGACACACAGACTGTTTGTCACTATTGGAGGGGGGGGGGGGGGAGAGAGACTGGGTCAATAAGCTAGCAGTGAGGCACTAGTGGACAGACTGGTGGTCACTATGGGGGGGGGGGGGAGACTGGGTCAATAAGCTAGCAGTGAGGCACTAAGTGGACATGTCTGCAGCTGATCGAGATACTTGTCTGTACAGTAGAAGCCGCCTCACGTACAGTACCAGCCTTGCTCATAGGAGACATCGTTAATGGTGAGTCTATAGTTTGTTATCAGAACTATAAATCTTACACTTTATACTCACTTCAGGATTATCATCAAAATCATCATCATATTCTGCACTCAGGAAATCAAAGCATTCTAGTGCTGACTCAACCAAGAGGCTGATCTCTGAGGCATTGCTGTCACGCCTACTGCAACAGGTCTGCAATATGTAGACTTTTTTAAATGGGTTCTGACTGACTCCAGGATGGGGGTGACATTACTGGTCAGGTACAGAGGCAGGGAGAGATAAGAGGCTGAAATGGTGAATTATTTGGTTGTTGGGTGAATAAACCTCACTTCTACTAGGCCCTAACCTAACCTAACCCAACCATTAATGACTGCAACCTATGATGACTATTACAACTGGGATTCATTTCTAGTGGTTAGGATTGTTTAAATTACAGTGGGTTGAGGTCTACTAGGACTTGGATTCAATAGTTAGGTTAAGTTAGGTTAGGTTAGGGCTTATTAGGACTGGAGTCTACATCACCAGTCATACATAATAATGGTCTGTGCAAAAAAATTTTAGCACCACAAAAAAGGGAAATGTGTTCCTAAATACTACATGTACACTGTAGTGCTGTACTGTACATTGTACAGTACAGCACTACAGTACACAGGACATGAATAAAAACTAGAGTGTTGGAACATTACTGAAAGAAGGTGACAATTAAAAGAAATACAAGTGTAGAGACATACAAGACAAAATAAAATGGTTTTGTATCTCTAAAACAGAACTTACAATGTGCTGGGAAATCTTACAACATGGTATGGTAAGGTTAAGTACAAGATGTTTAAATAAAGCTGATGATTAGCAGCTGTAGTGAAGAAAACAGCAGCAGTCTTGTAAAAAAAAAAAAAGAAGAAAAAAAAAAGCCAATTATTGACAACAGTGTTAAGGGATGAATCAAAAATTTTCAGTAAAGCAAAGCAAGTGTTAGAATAATTAAGTAGCCAAATTATACAGTTTTTAGTGTTCAAGATACAATAATTATATACAGTTAACAGCCTCATAATAATCCACAAGCCATACTCAGGTGTTTCACTCAACAACAACAAAATAATATAAATTACTACAACAAGACTAGAATATTAATCTGTGAAACTTGACAGTGATAATGATGATGATAATGGTGATAATGATGGCTGGGGAGGTATGATAATTGCCCATTTTTTTTTAACAATCGGTGCAGCAAGTCCGAAGAGGAATCCTGAACATCGGGACACTTTTAAGTCACCCAATAAATGAATTTCTCAAACCCAAATAACAGCTTTGATGACTCCATTTCTCGAGCCACTTTAAACTAACCTGATGTTCGGAATTCCTCTTCAGACTTACTGCCCCGAATGTTAAAAAAAAAAGGGGGGGGGGGGAAGTGAGGTGAAGTTACGTTACGTTAGGTATGATAAAGTGAGTTAGGTGAGGTGAGGTTAGGTTAGGCTAAGGCAGGCATGGGTAACCTTTCCTGTCATGGGCTGCATTACTATTTAAGTATTTTTCTGCGGGTCAACCTACCAAAATTTATATCTTACCTAACCCAAAAGTAATGTTAATACAGTATTGCATTAGCACAGGCAGTGAAGCAGTTTATCCTCACGTCCACCTTACAATATTTTCAGTTTAAAATCAGTCTTGTTTCCATTTATAAAACAAATCCACCCAAATAATTTTCAAAGTAGGTACTGTAATTTGTTAATGATTCCTGGTATTTAACAGAAAAAGAGTGAAACAGTCTGTGAAAACATATACAGTAATATATATACCTGTGTTATTCTGGAAGTATTTAATTAGTTAAACCTTGTGTGACCACTGCCTGTGACCCCACTTGAACTTACCCAACCTTAGGTAATTCACAAGTGACCCACTGCCATAGACGTAACAACTATTCCATCAAACAGACCGCGCCGAACTTGGTCCGTAAACTCACACAAGTTAAAATGTTTATATTGTTGACTATATACTTATTTCACTGTTATGTTCTCTTAGTTACTTACTCCAAGGTGATGAAACAGTAACGACTTGTGTGTGAAGATTATTCTTTTAATAAATATTGCTTTATTCACCATATACTGGCTGCATCTACCTGAACCACGGGCCACATTAAATAGAATTTCTCAATCACTCTCCGGCCCGCAAAAACACATGGTCCGGGTCGCGGGTTGCCCATACCTAGGCTAAGGCCATCAAAACATACAATGACTTATATGAAGGGAGTAAAATAATAGTAAGTTAGGTACACGAAGCCTAAAAATAATGTACAAATAAAAGCAAACTAATTCCACTTAATAGTCTCACATTCATCTTCCCAATAATCATATAAAACAAGTAAGATTTCTGACCTACTGGTGGCAGCAAATCAGGGGTTAATGGCCATTGTTCCTGAACTTTTTCTTAGATCAGATCAAATTACATGAAACTAAAGGTACAAACTATGAAGGGTTCACATCAGAGGTTCAAATTGGCTGTGATATTGTTTTTGGTGTTATGTGCAAAAATGGATTACAAGGAATATAAGGCGTCTACTGATGATGGCCACCATTTAAGGGTTAAACTGGGTCAGTTAATATATGAACATTCTGTATATCTCCCAAATACACTTGAATTTCTACAATATGATGGTAGTTTTGAATCTCTGTGTGACCTATTAAGTGATGATATGCAATTATGGTAAAAATACTTTAACGTGCTGTACATATAACACACATACACACATGCTGGACAATATTACTCAGTACATGTTATCATTATTCACCTCGTTGGTGTTTGATGACAGCACACATTAAGTATCAGTTCTATAATTACCTTCTGCAGTCCGGAAGATAATCACTTAGATGAAATTTTAAAACAAAGTTGACATTTTATCTAAGTTGTTGACTGTTAGTTTCCTTAACAACCATTACAAGTTGTAGAAGTTGGCTGGTTGTTGAGTAAGTCAGTGTTACAGCAGTATAGTCAGTGTCAGTGTTTTTCTTTATACTGTTTTAACATCAAGGAATTTTTGACCATGTTACAGCTGTGGTTCTCAACTGATAAAGGAAAATTATTGTACATCAAACTGTGTAAAGAAAGAACAATAACAGAGATTTTGCCACCATAACACTGTAACTCTCAGTGACCAGTGGCCGATGTGATGTCATGATTCCCTAAATGTCACAGCAGTGAACCAACCTCAGCCGACTGGTCCACTACCCAACACTCACCCTGCACATGTCATCAAGGTCCAAGACGGCTTCCTCTAGGGTGTGGAGCTGAGGGAACTGGCCTTGGATATCTTCTAAACATGTTCTCAGACGACTAACAACCTGGGGAAACAAGTTATGTCTTATTACACAAACAAAAACAAACAAACCAACACACACATGCATGCACACACACACACACACACACATAAAAAAACATTCACTGTGAAGCTATTGATTATCTTTATTTCTCTCCCACTTGTGTGTTGTAGCAATTAGGGGGAAATAAACCTCATTAATTGAAATAAATAGTAGAGGAGAATCATACAGGGTGTCCCATAAGTCGTGCACCATAGGAAAAATACGTCACTACAGTAAATTATCGAATGTTTCATCATCTGCTTCATCTGGGTTGTGATGTGTTGTGTTGGGTTACCTTTTTAAGAGTAAGAGGTGGGTTGGTTTCGTCCCAGTGCTGGCCGTCACCCCACCTGAAGGACTCTGGCTCAGTACCCAGCATATCTAACTGATGGGACAGAGACTGAGACATGGCGGGCGAGAGTCCCGTTGAGTATGATGACAGGTGTGAATAAGACCTTGACATAATATCAAGGTTGGAGCCCTGTGAGATGCTGAACTGTGGGGGTACAAGAAATACTTCAGCAACTTGACTCATAAAAAACAAACGAATACAGATTAAGATGTAAAGTTGAGGTAAATCAATAACATTAATTTATTGTTCGGGTTTATCCTCCGCTATGAAAACTGTATTGTATTCAGAGCATTGTACTGGACTACTGTATTTCTTAACCAAAATAATGCACTTTACCGGTAGACCAGTTTGCATACAAGTTTTCAGTACAATATAGTATTTGGAAACTTCTGGGTTATATTCCACAAATGAAACTAAGATGGACATAGACAGATACAGACAGATACACGAATTGGCTTTAAGACAGAAGAAATTTAATACCAAGTTGTGTGTTAGTTTCTGATACATACCTGTGAGTATCTTGCCCACTGCTCCACCCGACTCTCCTTCTTGCGCACCAATGTAAAGTTCCCCGTGTTGTCACATTGTGGGCTGGCTGAGTCTCGTCCATCAAATAATATGGAATCCTGAAAATATTGAAATATTGTTTTATTTATCACCAGTTTAATTTATGTTGGTAGCCATAATAATAAAACAAAATTAATTTCCACTTTGCAATAATAAAACAATTGTATTCTACCATCTTAACTTGCCCATTACAGTACAGTTAGGTATCCATTCACAGCTGAGTGACCTGCAGTGCTGTGGGTGTAATTTAGTTTCCCTCAGGCCAAGTGGTGAATGTTGTATTAACTCACCATAAAAAAAGAGTGATACTCTTATATAAATCAATAATTATCTGAAAAACCTTTACCTGACTGTCAGATCTCCTTGACAGCCCCTGATAGTCAGAGACGGGGCTGTTGCTGTCAGTCCTGGTGGAGAGAGCAGCGTGAGAGGAGAGTAGACCGCGGTACTCAGACAGAGGACTTGCACTATCAGCTGTTGAGCTACGGGCGGACATACTGCCAAAACTGCTGTCATGATCACACTCTGGGGACAGGCTGCTGTCCTTGCCAGAGGGAACCTGAAAACACACAAGGTTTAACGTTAGATACAGCTAGACCACAGAGCTCATAAAATAAAACTGTATAATACAAATGAAAAACATGTCTGGTGTCTCATAAGCCGCTGGGACACACACAACCCTTTTAACTTGCTCTTAGGAAACTCTTAACTTCTATTACAGTAGACTGTATTTAATTTATTTTTTTATATAAGACAAAAATGTAGCAATATTTTGTTATTTTGTTATTCAAGAAGTAAAAAAAAAAAAACAAAAAACAATCCACTGACTTTAGGAGTGCGGAAGCAAAACTTTACTTAGCAAAGGGAAGAAAATCTAACCTAATACAAGGAAGAAAATGAAGAATAAATCAACATTATACTCACACTACCAACAGTGTGTGGAGGAGATGAACTAAGAGTGTGAAGCACTGGTGTTCTCCTCTTGTTGCCTGGTGAAGTGGCAGACATACTGGGCGTTCTCACCAGACTATCCTCAATGACACCATCAAGAGGGCTGTTGGCAAGAATAAATATCTCCGGTTATTACCCCCTCAGCCTTCCTTATCTCTTACCCCCTCATTACTACCAAGTACTCTCCCTAATGAACCAATCACTAGTAAAATATCAGGTAAAATGTGAGATGTTAAACCTTTGGTCCCTAGTCACAGTATACTCCATGATTACTACCAAGCCTGATAAACAGTGAACCACATACACCCTGACTAAGTGTACCAAGGACCTCTCAAGATAAAACACAACAAAAGCCTCAAGAACTCCAACTAAATCTCATTAATTTTGTTACTTGTATAATTAGTGAGATCAAAGGAAATAACTTAATATTTATAATATTATACTCAAGAGGAAATAAACTCTTATATCAACTCAAGAGAGAACTGAGGAATGGTTATGGTTTACGAATTCGAAACTATAAATCTTTGAGTTTGTTGTTGCAGCTTTTTGTTGTCACTTTCACTATTTAAGAGCAAAGATGACAGACTCCAAGACCCAGACACAAGCATTTACTTCTAGGTTTTGGCAGACATACTGAAAGACAAAGACAGACAGACAGAAACACTTACTTCCAGGTTATAACAATATTGAGCTTGAGGGAACCGGAAGGATTGAGGTTGACTGTCATAAGTTGAGGATGTGGTGAGAAGAGGTCCTTAGTCTCGCACACCTTGTTGCCGATCACCACCGTCTTGCCCAACACTCGCACCTCCACGGCTTTAATCAGCAACTGAAATACGAGGTCAACGTGCTTACTCGCCAAGTCCAATTTTTTTATCATAAAATAAATTTTATACTTTTGAATAATGTTATCTTACTGATTATGGTCCTTGTTGTACCGAGCTCCAACGATCATAAACAAACATAAAATATCCTTTATGTGGTGTTGTTGTCGTCGATCCACCCCAAACAAAATAAAAAATGGGAAATGGGTAAAGATAAAGACGTACCATTTCCCCGATGAGTCCCTTTATGACGGTTCTCTGGTTGTCCCAGTTCTGAGTATTGTCCTTACACACTCTGCCTCGTGACTTCCACTTCTGAGTACCATGTTTGAGAGTCACCTCGAACACATCGCCAGGACACAGTCGAGCAAATCCTTGTATACCTTAAACAACATAAAATACAAATATGGCTTAATAATAAAATACAGGAATTTATTTTAATGATTGTTGTAAATATTAATAAAAGTGGAAGAGGGTGAAAGAGTACAGTTGTATTTTGGATTTTTCAACAAGGGTTTTGGTTTGTACTGTAGAGGCTAAGCAGACATGTCTCATGGCCCCTGTCTGCTTTGACATTAGGTAATAATTTTTTGACCATTCAAGGAAAATTTAAGAATTAGTCACCACCACAACAGGCCAGATGGGGATTAGAGAATAAGAGAATTTATCTACCAGCATCTATACAGGTGTTAGGATTACATTTAGTTAATTAGACTTAAGGTAAGGATATAAGAGAATTCTCAAAGGTGATAAATGACTAAATCCTCTTATTTCCTAATATCTAATAATAACTAACCTTACCCCATCTGATTCTATGTAAGAGGAACAACTTGTACAATGGCATCCCTTCCATAACAATGCCCTACCTGAGACACCTGTGCGGTATTAACCCAGCTACAGATATTTAATGTATAACTCCCACCTTTCATTTCCAGAGTTAATGTGCCGATGAGTTGCTCAATTTGTACTTCTAAAGCACAAAGAGTCTCTGTACACTCCCTGTAGCCCGATCTAACGTTGCTCAGGGCTGACGCTTTTTCCTTGCCGGGCGAGAGAGCGTATGCATAGGCCATTGTCCTCACCTGTGGTATAATAATATGTTTTGTGTGATGTTTCCACTGATGATGATGATAATGATGATTGTGATAATATTGGAGATGATGACCATAGTGATTATCTTCAAGCACCATAACACTATACCCTCAGCACCCCCACATACCCCATCTCTCAGCTTCTGGTGGAGGGTGTACTGATCCTGCAGGTCCTCCAGTTTGCTCAGATGGTATTCGATCCTCTTGAGGTAGCGCTCGGCAGCTTTTATTTGCTGTAAAGTCGTAGGAGATAAATTACAAACACGTCATGGTGGAAAAACTCATCTGAACGAAGAAACAAACATGAATTAAGTTTGGATTGATATCATAATTAATAAACGTATGATGAAATAAGACTCGATTGATAACATAATGAATGAAGTGTGATGAATACAGTATTTTGGCCATAATCCTTATCACACCAATTCTGTTCAAAATCTCATTATATGTACAGTATTAATTTTCATGCTGTGATAAAACAGTCAACTAAATTTGTTTAAAAATGATCTATAATTAAAAAAAAAGGTCTCATCTGAATACAACCAAATTTATATCTGAATGAAAAATACACAGTGGTGAGTGGGTGATATACACTGTGTTATTGTAGTGCTACTAATTAATCACACAAGGATAATGGGGTCTTCAAACGGCCATTATTCAGGTAATGGCTTAGTTAGGCTGAAGCAAACTGTCCATAAAGCTATATAATTCAGGCATTTTCACCTATTGTCTGTTTATAAATACCGTAATTATATAAAAAAATATTCAGGTAATAATATATGAAAGTGAGTCTGTACTGTACTTAATCTTCCAAGTGTTGACCTGACGGAATAAATACACAGTAAAAATATATACTATAATTATTTTCATGGAGTTCTGAAAGTGGGAAAATATCACTGATAAGTTGTGTAACATACATGCATCATCTAACACCATGCTGCTATATCACAACACTGTAGAGTATAGACTAACAAGGCGTGCGGTGGAGTAACAATAACAACTGCGTCATTAAACCAGAGGAAACAGTTTATGTGTAGATGTTCAGATTAACTCCACCACTTTATTTCTTGTTACTTTTCGACATCAAATTCACCATCAACTTCCTTTTGTCAGTGAACAGAAAGTAAATCCAGAGGTGGAACTTAAGAGAAAAGAGTCCAAGAACCACAGATTGAAGGAGACTACATTATCCTACCTAAAACTACCTTGGATCAATAGGATATAGCAGTTAAGTTTAGTTTAACAGGTTAGTGGTTACTGTGGTCTGCCTGGTAAGTGATTGTTTAACTCGTCTTACCTTTGTTCCACTTTCAAAATCATTTTCTATACAAAACAAGGAAGCTTTTGCTGAAGATCTGTCAAAAATCTCAAGAAATAGAGTAGTGGACCTGAAGTAAACCTCCAGTCAGAACAATGAAGTGTATTAATCCATGCTGCTTCAATAGTACTGGAAATACTTCACCACTTTCTGATGCCACAAAATAAGAAAAGTCATATCAGAATATTATGTCAGGTCAGAGATGTCACAGAAAACAGAAAATAATGTCAATAAACAACCTGAGGCTTCTCACTAGTGCTGTGGAGAGTATCAAGGAGGGAAGTCAGTGTTAATACTAATAATCTTTCCTTTATCACTGATGCAGGAACAAGATGCCAGTAACAGATAGGAAAATAACTATGAAGTGATTTAGTGCTGAGTAAGACAAATCACTGAGTAAGACAATCATATGTACGTATATATTAGTGTCCGGGAGTGAACATATCTTTAGTATTGATATGAAGAGTGTTAGCAGGAGTGTGACAGGCAATGCATATTCCCTAAGAGAACACACCGAGTTCTTCACGCCCTCCATGGTGTTGGTTCATGAATACATTTAAAGATTCTGATCATAATTATGTTATTTACTTGTCACCACTAAGCTAAAGAATACAGGTGACTTATAGGACTTTGGAGTGTCTGTATCTGCTCAAGGCTTTACTGGATGAGTTAGTCAGTGGTGCCTTATTGTCTTCACCACTAGTCGATAACCATTCAGGCAGTCAGTCATTTCTATGTTATACACTGATAACTACTGGACATAAGGCTCCTGACAGTACCTGAACATGTGCCAGTGTTTCTCTGATAGTTGCAATAATGGATCTTTATAATAAAAACATTTAATAAACTCCCTTTAAGCAGAAAGTCTGTACTGTATCCACAAAATAACATGAGTGACCAAGAATCTGTTTCCGGATGTGTTCGGCCACACTTAAAAACCAACCTCACACTTGAAAAACACCATCAGTCAGGTCAGAAAAGACACAAATTAATGGCAGGTAAACATTAAACGGTAAAACTGTTAATATTACACTTCAGGATGGATGTGTTCTCTCTTGGAATATATACAAAACTTAAGGGCAAGATCTTCATTCAGTAGCTAAACATGACAGAGTACCTCATGCTAATCTGTTGACTCTTACCTTCTCAACCTCATACAGTCGACCCTGTGACTGCCAAGGAGAGAAAAATGGTTGTGTTAGCCTGTCTTGGTCACCTTAACTATGTGGGTAAAACTATTGAAGAAAAAAGAGGACGAATGACGTGTGTTCCCAGTGACTGAGAAGCAAAGCTCGTGAAGAATTCCTTTTCTATATCATTCATTCTAAATGGTGATGTAGTCAAATGAGCCTAAATTTAACCTAATCATTAGGATTGGGACCTATTTTTAATGGATCCTGATTATAATGGTAGAATTAGGTTAGGTTCAGACCCATTTAAATAAAAATATAAACTAAAAACATGTAATTCATAGTACAGTAAATACAAATTAATTTCTCACTGCTTTAGGTAAATCAGTTAGTGCTCTTTCTCCTCAAGAACTTCATAACATTACACACAGTGTGCAGGAATGTAGTGTAGAGTATTGTGGTGATGATGACGACGACAGTTACAGACAACAGGTGGCAACTGCATTGGGCAGTAAATATTCAAGAGCATCAAGTGGTATTAAGTGCACCATAACCACTTGCTGAAGATTCCCATCTTCCTCCCTCCCACAATATGTGCAAAAATGGAATGCATGGAACATGGCCACCGTCCCTACAGCTAACTTCCACTGATGATGACTGCTATTCCTACAGGTAACCTCCACTGATGATGACTGCTATTCCTACAGGTAACTTCCACTGATGATGACTGCTATTCCTACAGGTAACTTCCACTGGCGATGACCACCGTACCTACATTATAATAATAAGAAGGATGGGCAAGATCATTACCCAACGTCTTTAAAACAATAAATAACACTAATCCCTCATGTGGCCTGAACATTATGAGTAAGGTGGTGACTACAGACAGACAGACAAGAACACCTCACCACTGTCACTATTACCTGCCACCAGACTGTCCTTCACCTGTGTCACGAGAAGAAGCCCAGTAGAGGAATTATGAACAGTGATATACAGTAGTTAGTGGTGCTCAACACAGGGGGAGGAAAAACAGACAACTGGAAGAAACGAACAAATGGGTCGGGTCAATTACAGGTCATTGTGTGGGAACAGTGTAGCGGCAGACTGTGTTATCTCACAAGCAACTGTAGGGAGGAAGAACTTTGACCTAGTACAGTAGATGATATTGATTTCTATTGATTATATTTAAAGGATTTTGCCATAGATTACGTTAAGAAGTAAGCCATAGGTTTGCCATAGATGACATTTAAACAGCATTATAAGGGCTCGTGTGGTTGTTTGTCACGTTACCAATATCATTTGTCCTTTCCATTAGCCACACATTTTCCTCTTAAAGATTGTCATGATTAAGTGTTTCATAACAAGAACCAAACAATGAGTGGGAGTAAAGTCCATCACTATCTGAGTGTGTTCAAGGAGCTATAATGGTATATAAACCATCAGTTATTGAAGGTAATGTTTAATACTAAGGAAACTTCCAAGTCAAACGGGCCAAGACTCGTGTAAATAAACAAGACTCGTGTAAATAAAAATGGAGAACACTTATCCATAAACCTTCATTTTAAAAGAGTACAGTAAAACCTCGATATAGTGGACATTTATCTCCATATAATCCGTTAGATGGAGTTCCCATTTAACGGACCCTTGATAAAATGAACTTTCCTCTCCATAGAGTCTTTTAAATAGAGGTTACACTATATTAACATCATGAAGCTGTAAAATTAATCTTAACTCAAATCTCAATGTCTTTCTCAGGTTATTAAATTTAAATAATCTTTATATGGACAAACAGACATCCACAAGACTATATACACCTCAATATTATCAGGAGGGGGACAACAGGCATATACCTCTCTCTCTCTCTATGTTACTTGCGAGACTTTAAACACAGTAATGAATTATTTATGTTTATTTATTGGTTATTTACATGTTCCGGGTAAAGCACGTTAACTGGCGGCTATGAGCTCCCTACTCCCCCATCATATGTGTGGAAATGGAACACGGGGAACATTAAACGCCTACTGATGATGGCTGACGTTTACAGGTTAAGCCTATCACCAAGCACTACTAACGAGCCATTAACAGCAGGATGTAGTGAGGCAATATTATAGAGCAAAAATAGCATCAACAGGAAGAGAATGATTTTTATTAACCCTTTAGTGTATATCAGCATGAGTATGTGTGTGTGTGTATGAGGAGGGAGTGAAAAAACAAAAGAGGTACAGTATGGCAACATGCATGCAGTTTATGGCTGATTTAATTCTACAAAAAACATACTGGAAATCTGTAATATTCAAGATACAAATACTGTACTGTATATTAAACCTTTTGAATCCTCTGAAACATGTTGCAGTAGTTTTATATTTGTGGGAAACTAATATAGTAATGTAAGTGAGTGAGTCTCAAGTCCTGTTTATCATAAAAGCCCAAACTGAGAAAATAGTATTGAACTTCTTAACTACAGTCATGTGAAGTCACTTATTTTATATGACGAAGATTGTAATACTGTTTTATCAAGTCTTAAGTGCCTGTGTGAACTGGAAAGGAGGGCATTATGGGTACAGTACAGCAATCCTCATCTTAAGAATGTGTTGTTAGAGTGTGTTGGTAGAGTGTGTTGATTGAGTGTGTTGGTGTAGTGTGTGTTGGTAGAGGAGTGTGTTGGTTGATAGAGTGTGTTGGTTGGCAGAGTATGTTGATAGAGTGTGTTGGTGTCACTTATACCTGGTGGAGGTGAGAGTCTTGCTGTGCCTGGTGTAGGGAATCTAGGTCTTGCCTGGTGACCGCTATACAGTCCCTCAGTCCCCGGGCCACGCTGGTGCTGATCTGGGAGGCCCGCTCGGGTCGTGGGGACTTGGGGACCTTCACGTGAGGCGGCAGGGCCAGTACCCGCCGCACGTCCCTGGGTGATGATCCCGTCTGGCCCAACACGCCCTGACCTGCCCATCCTGCTCTGGCTCCGGCCTGCTGGGGAGATCCTGCCCCTGATCCTGTGCGGCGGTGGGTGAGTAAGCCGCCGAAGGATCTTGAAAAAAAAAATTGAAGTGTTTTATTTAGACATAACTCAGTGTACAGTTGCCGTATAATAGTAATAATACTGGCCTGGTTGAGTCTTCTGAGAGGTGAACTGAAGAGACATCACATGAAACATAAAGATAATCAAAGACCATGAATTATTATACTGTTGGTTTGTGTCTATATTTAATAATCTGCCTTGTATGTTTATTACTCTATCTTCCATACACTTAATCTGGTTAGTTACATGAACACACCTGGATCGCGTGAGGCCCTGATGTAGAGGAGAGCCATCACGCCCTTCACAACGCTCACGTAAGGACATGACCCCTCCAGTATGACAGAGCTCCTCCTCCCCCTCCTGCTCCTCCCCCTCCTGCTGCTGCTGCTGGTGGTGGTGGTCTGGGTCTTCTCGTTCGTCGTCGGGAAGGTGGGCCGACTCGTATCCGGGGTCTGAGAGAGCTGCGTGTAGGCAGGGACGATGAGGGGCATCCGACGAGGAGCAACACGATGATGACGCCCCCGAAGAAGACGTGTCGCTGCGAGAGGAGTTGCTACGGGTGGTGCCGGGGACGCCTGCCCCCCCCTGGGATGGTCCCGGGGGGTTCAAGCTGCCCCCTACCCCCCCCTCAACAACAACACTGTGGTCAACGTCTCCAGCAGCCAGCGGCTCCCCCACCTCCCACAGTTCCACTCCCAGCCGCACCTGTAATGTCAACCAGGCACCTGTGAATGCTACACCCCGGCCAGGTAACTATACATAATCATCTTACACACTATATATATTATTTATACATAATGTATAAGTATACATAATTATCATACTTACTGTACATAACCAGCTATTATACATACCCAACTGTATCTGGGAGTAAGTACAGTATACACATGTAATTTCTGTATACACAACCATACACAAGGTATCAACACTGTACCATTAGTGGAAGTGTAGTGGGAGGGTGTGGCAGGGTTAGGGTGTGGCAGGGCTGGGGTGGTGTAGGGTGTGGCAGGGCTGGGGTGGTGCAGAGTGTGGCAGGGCTGGGGTGGGTAATGGCAGGGCTGGGGTGGTGTAGGGTGTGGCAGGGCTGGGGTGGTGCAGAGTGTGGCAGGGCTGGGGTGGGTAATGGCAGGGCTGGGGTGGTGTAGGGTGTGGCAGGGCTGGTGTGGTGTCGGGTGTGGCAGGGCTAGCGTTAAGGTAGGGTAACGTTAAGGAGGGAGGGGAATGGAGGAGAAGGGAAGGGAGGAGAGGGGAAGGGGAGACAGATGAGAGAAGAGGAAGAAAGAGAGGGGAGAGGAAGGGAGGAGAGAACAAGAGGAAGAAAGGGAGGGGAAGAGAAGGGAGAAGTGATATCTCTAGGAAAATGTTGCCTCAGTCACTCACAGTCACTCATAACGTAATTACCAGTTATGCGCATAAAGACCCTTATATAGTTGTTGTTGTTGTTGAAGCGCAGTAACGTCACTCAAGAGGTTACTCATGAGTGTCGACATACACACCAACACCACAGGAAGTACACAACAACATCCGTTCTAAGTATGGACGTCACGTGATGAGAAAGACATTATGTTACTCATTCACTCACGTCATTACTCTATTTATTTACATGGTTACTCATTCAATTTGCATGGTTACTCATTCATTCACCTCATTACTCATTCACTGACGTCATTCAAGTATTATTATGTCACCTTAACGTTACCTGGGGTTGGATTAGGTTAGGTCAGGACATAGATAGGTGTGTCAGGTTCAAGGTTCAACAGTGGGCCAAATCCCATTCACCAAGGAGGCCGTGACGTCATCGACTTTACCAGACCTTACAGTTGACTATAAAGAGACCGACACTGAGCTGCTGTGTATGTTAGTCACTGTGCCTATTAAATTTATACCACGAATCCTCCACCAACACACTAGGCTATAATTTGTGTCTATATTATCGGCTCTGTATCTGTCATTTCTCTAGCTAAATAAACTGTTTCATTATCAATATCGATATAAAAGTCGAGTCTTGGTTTAAGCTGGGTGGCCATTTTGGGACGTGATTTTAGGGTCGTAGTTAGGTTGTTGTGTACAGTTACGAGAAGGATTTTAAGATCTGAGAATTTAACTTTTGATCGTAGTTTAAGACAGTTAGTTGGATACGTGGTTGAGTGTACAGATAAGAGGAATATTCAACAACAAGAATCCCTGGGACCACGATGGACAGGAGCCAGTGTTTACATTCAGCTGAGTGTTTACATGACGGTGTTAGGACGGAAGGAAACTGACGGTAGATGTCCTGGGAAACTCCAGGCCGGATATCTCCCCGTCTGCTGCTTCTGCCTGCTAGTGTGTTGGGTCATGTTACCGCGGGAGGAGGGGTGAGGGGTGGTGGGTGTGGGATGGTGAGGGTGGTGTGGGAGGGTGAGGGTCGTGTGGGAGGGTGTGGGAGGGTGAGGGTCGTGTGGGAGGGTGTGGGAGGGTGAGGGTGGTGTGGGAGGGTGAGGGTCGTGTGGGATGGTAGTGTGGGAGGGTGAGGGTGGTGTGGGAGGGTGAGGGTGGTGTGGGAGGGTAAGGGTGATATGGGAGGGTCGTGTGGGAGGATGAGGGTGGTGTGGGAGGGTGAGGGTGGTGTGGGAGGGTGGTGTGGGAGGGTGAGGGTGGTGTGGGAGGGTGGTGTGGGAGGGTAGTGTGGGAGGGTGAGGGTGGTGTGGGAGGGTGAGGGTGGGGTGGTGTGGGAGGGTGAGGGTGATGTGGGAGGGTCGTGTGGGAGGATGAGGGTGGTGTGGGAGGGTCGTGTGGGAGGGTGAGGGTGGTGTGGGAGGGTGTGTGGGAGGGTAGTGTGGGAGGGTGAGGGTGGTGTGGGAGGGTGAGGGTGGGGTGGTGTGGGAGGGTGAGGGTGATGTGGGAGGGTCGTGTGGGAGGGTGAGGGTGGTGTGGGAGGGTCGTGTGGGATGGTGAGGGAGGGTGAGGGGTGTGGGATGGTGAGGGAGGTGTGGGAGGGTGAGGGTGATGTGGGAGGGTCGTGTGGGAGGGTGAGGGTCGTGTGGGAGGGTCGTGTGGGAGGGTGAGGGTGGTGTGGGAGGGTCGTGTGGGAGGGTGAGGGTGGTGTGGGAGGGTCGTGTGGGAGGGTGAGGGTGGTGTGGGAGGGTGAGGGTGATGTGGGAGGGTCGTGTGGGAGGATGAGGGTGGTGTGGGAGGGTCCTGTGGGAGGATGAGGGAGGTAAGGGATGGTGAGGGATCCAGTACACCTTCCTTCAGCAGATCCTACATAGAGACGACCACCAAGGCGGAAGTGGTGAGGTCCTATTGGTGCTGGACTTCACCAATCACCACGCGGTTCACTCGGGAGGGAGGGAGGTAAGAAGAGCCTCATCAGCCTCCTCAATCCTCACATGAGTCACTTAACTCACTTATTATAAACAGTGAAGTGATATGATGTGTTGTGTGAGTCAGTGTGTGTGTGTGTGTGTGTGTGAGTCAGTGTGTGTGTGTGTGTGTGTGTGTGTGTGTGTGTGTGTGTGTGTGTGTGTGTGTGTGTGCAAGGGATCCACAACAGGTCTCCACACCTACATGGACAAGACAGGTGGGTATGTGAACTATTAGGCGTATAATCATTAACCTGCCTCAAGAGTTCGGGTCTGAGATATCAACAACTTTTTCTCTAATGAACCCAAACACCAACCCCCCCCCCCCTCCCCCCCCCTCTCTCTACAGTGAAACAGACGCCAGCAGTGACTCATACAGTGATGGTGATGACCCGTGTCTGTCTTGTGTAGTTAGTGACAGTGACAGCCTCCTTACTGTCTACCGTCACACACACACACACACACACACACACACACACACACACACGCACACAACATCTCTACTAATAACAAAACAACTATGACGTCACCCCAGTCATCTCTGCCCTCACCACTATAGACAGACAGACAGACAGACAGACAGACATCCAACCAAAGTAAACATACACAGTCTATACTTAGCAGCATCAACTGTCTCTCTCTAATAACAACAACAACTACCACTACTACCAGCATGACTACCACCACCACCTACCACCATCATCACAAGAGACAGCTGCAACGGACGACTCACTTGGCTGCCACTAACGCCCCTGCTCCTCCTCCAGTCTCCTCCTCCTCCTCCTCCAGTCTTCCTCCTCCTACCTCCTTAACCAGTCCTACTTCACTAGTTTTCCTCCTCCTCCTTCACTAGTTTCCCCCCCCCCCTCCTTCACCAGACCTGCCTACACTACCATCATACTACGCCCACACCCTCCCTCCAACACCACCACCACTACACCCTCCCTCCAACACCACCACCACTACACCCTCCCACCACCACTACACCCTCCCTCCTCCACCACCACCACTACACCCTCCCACCACCACTACACCCTCCCACCACCACTACACCCTCCCTCCTCCACCACCACCACTACACCCTCCCTCCACCACCACCACTACACCCTCCCTCCACCACCACCACTACACCCTCCCTCCACCACTACACCCTCCCTCCCACCACCACTACACCCTCTCTCCTCCACCACCACCACTACACCCTCTCTCCACCACCACCACTACACTCTCCCTCCACCACCACCACCACTACACCCTCCCTCCACCACCACCACCACTACACCCTCCCTCCACCACCACCACTACACCCTCCCTCCACCACTACACCCTCCCTCCACCACCCACACAACACCTGGTAAAAGGCGTCACTTGGTTCAGAAGCAAGTGTGGGCCGCCAGACTTGTCAACACACTACACCCTCCCTCCTCCTCCTCTCTCTGACGTGTACTAGAAGAAGAAGAAGAAGAAGAAGAAGAAGAAGAAGAAGAAGAAGAAGAAGTCCTCACAACAGTCCCTAATGGAAGAATCTATTGAACCTTAAATCCATTACTTTTGTGTACACGTAAATACATACAATTATACATACATACATACACACCCAACTAGTGAGCTGTTGTTTGTATATAAAAGTCCACGTGCTATATGGACTGATGATATACATACATACATACATACATACATACTTACATGGGTTGGGTTGGATTTGGGTAGATTTGGTTAGGTTAGGTTAGATTGGCCTTATCACCATCTACTTATAATCTACTACCATCTACTTATAATCAACCACCATCTACTTATAATCTACTACCATCTACTTATAATCTACTACCATCTACTTATAATCTACCACCATCTACTTATAATCTACCACCATCTACTTATAATCTACTACCATCTACCACCATCTACTTACAAACAACAATTACTTACATCACTATTGAGCATGACGCGCTACCACTTAACAAAACCCAAACTTCTTCGCCTTCACTACGGTCACATTATCACACTTTTATAAGTAGGAGTAGTAGTACTTTTAAGACCACTACGTCATCAATATTCACTTTATTTCTTCAAGTACGCATTGTAAGTATATAATGCATCTTTACAAGTAACTTCAAGAACACTTTTTTATCACTAAGTAATTTTAGAAACGTTGGTAGTGTCTATTTTAGTACATATAAGTTACTTGAGATATTACTTCCACTTAAAATCAACACATTTTCAAATACTTTTCTTCTTGGTTACTTATAAACGAATTATCACTTAAGTAAATATTGTAAGTGAATAAGATATCGACACTTTATAATATCTATTTTCTTTTGTCAATGATTTTGGGGAAAGTAAGAGCGTAGATAAGTATAAAAGTGAGAGAAGTTAGAGCGACACGTCCTCCCCACCTCAATGTCTCCACAACACTGAGGGCCCCGGAGGTTGCCGACCTAAGCTCCCCCTCCCCTAAGTCCAGACGCAAGATGGGCCCATGTTAACCTCACCACCACGAACATGCCTAAAGGTAAATTTAATGACCACGACCTATTATCTTGTGACTTAAGTTTATTATCTCTTGTGTCCGTATGAAGGTTCTGTCCCTCGTGGCACACTAAACAATGGCACTATCCTCATCCAGTGCCATAATCTGTCTCAATTGGTATATAGATTAGATAATATTGTTCACCAGTTATGTCAATAATGTTGTTGGAATTATTATAACAATGGTTGAATTCTCTCTCTCTCTCTCTCTCTCTCTCTCTCTCTCTCTCTCTCTCTCTCTCTCTGTTCCCACTTCCTTCTCTCACTCCTTTCTCTCTTACTCCTGGTTCCCCTCACCCTTCTCTACTCCCCTCTTGTAAGACGACGCTGTCACCGCATCCTACTTCCCCTTCCTGCCCTCTAAACTCCCCTCTCCCTCACCCCCCCCAACCCCTCCCCTCACCTCCCCCTCCCCTCACTTCCTGTCTCTTAGCGACCATCGGGAAGACAAAACAATAGCAACACCCTGCCCCTACCTCCTCCTCCTCTCTTCCTACCCCCCCTCCTCCTCTTCTGTTCCATCACCCTGCCCCTACCTCCTCCTCCCCTCTTCCTACCCCCCCTTCCTCCTCTTCTGTTCCATCACCCTCCTTCTCCTCCTCCTCCTCCTCTTCCCAGGGCCACACCTCTCCTCTCCTCTTCCTCCATCTTACAGAAAATCACATTATATTTTACCACAAAAAATCCTCAGTCTTCCAAGTGGAATTTTAAAAGAATTTTGATCGTATTAAGATTTTGGTGGCGTGGTGAAGACACTCTCTCTCTCTCTCTCTCTCTCTCTCTCTCTCTCTCTCTCTCTCTCTCTCTCTCTCTCTCTTTCACCCAAATAAAGACACACTTAAGGTTATTAGGAGGACGACGTTAATTACCAGAGGTCAAGGTGACGGCCCTTACCTGGAGGTCACACCGATTGACCTCCTCCTTGACCTAACCTCACTTGTCTACGCTGGTCACTGCTTAAATGACCTCCACACACCATAGTCAACAGGCCCAAACCTAACCTAACCAACCCTAACCCAACCAACCCTAACCAACCCTAACCCAACCAACCCTAAATAACCAACCCTAACCCAACCAACCCTAACCCAACCAACCCTAACCTAACCAACCCTAACCCAACCAACCCTAACCCAACCAACCCTAAATAACCAACCCTAACCCAACCAACCCTAACCCAACCAACCCTAACCCAACCAACCCTAACCCAACCAACCCTAACCAACCCTAACCCAACCAACCCTAACCAACCCTAACCCAACCAACCCTAACCTAACCAACACTAACCTAACTTAATCTAACTAAAGCTAACTTAACCTCTTCCTCCCTCTTCTCCTCTTCATAAAATCCAAGACAGAATCCACAGCTTATCTTCTCCTGCCCCTCCCCCCTCCCCCCTCTCTCTCTCTCCCCCCTCCCTCCACCCCGTCTCTCTCTCGGACAGGAAGACAGACAGACAGAAAGCGACAAACACAGACAAACATACAAAACGACAGAGAAACAAACAATCATGGAGAGAGAGAGAGAGAGAGAGAGAGAGAGAGAGAGAGAGAGAGAGAGAGAGAGAGAGAGAGAGAGAGAGAGAGAGAGAGAGAGAGAGAGAGAGAGAGAGAGAGCATTACACAACCAACTTAAAGACACTTAAAGGTGAAGCATTTTATGGTGACCCACGACGCTCCCACCACACCACGACAGATAGATAGATAGATAGATAGATAGAATATAGACACAGATAGATGGAGAGAGATAGATTGGTGGATGGATGACTAGATAGATAGATAGATAGACACACACCACCCGGCCCACACGCCCTGGTCAACACAAGCCTACAGAATACTGATTAGTGAGACAGTCAGCTCTACACTTTCCCCAATACTGACTGACTGACTCACTGACGGAGAGAGAGAGAGAGAGAGAGAGAGAGAGAGAGAGAGAGAGAGAGAGAGAGAGAGAGAGAGAGAGAGAGAGATTCTTAAAGTTAACACTAAGTGGATCTTAAGTTCTGGGAGGGAAAGTTTACGTGGATCATGTTCAAGTTGGAGGAGGAGGAGGAGGAGGAGGAGGAGGGGAAGATAGGAGGATAAAGGAGATTAGATGGATCATGTCTAAGTTAGGTGAAGGAGGAAGGGAGAGGAATATAAAATTAAGAAGAATAAGAGAGAGAGAGAGAGAGAGAGAGAGAGAGAGAGAGAGAGAGAGAGAGAGTAGGTATGGACAAACATCTTTACCAGTTGTCTTAGCACTTTACTGTCACTTTCTACACGTATCAGAACACACACACACACACACACACACACACACACACACACGGACAGATAGACAGGTATGGGATGGGAGACAGGTGTTAAGGATAAAACCCATAGCAGTTAATGGTTCTCTCACAGTAAATAAAGCAGGTGTTTCTTCACGGAGGGAGGGAGGGAAGGAAGGAAGGAGGGAAGGAGGAAAGGAAGGAAGGAAGGAAGGAAGGAAGGAGGGAGAGACATACTATACCTGAGGTGAAGGACAGGTGTGGTCCAGTACAGCCGTTGTTATGGTTTACCTGTGGAAGATAAACATTACCCTTATTAACACTATGCATAAGTAATTAACACACAGGTAATATTTAACACTTGTAATATAAAGGTGATTTAAAAGTTATCCAATCACAGTATTAGTTATCAGACAACACTAGTCACGGTAAGCGGCGGACCAATCAGCACACGGGAGGCCCGATTACGCGTGGATTTTACCAGAGTGCCTCGTGGGGTTAAGGCTATGGCTGGTCGTGTGATGGCGAGAGGCACTCAGGGTAAGTGGCACTGATGGGTAAGTGCCACTGATGGGCAAGTGGCACTGGTTGGGGAAGTTGTACTGATAGGCAAGTGGCACCGGTGGGCAAGTGGCACCGGTGGGGAAGTAGCATTGGTGGGCAAGTGGCACTGATAGGCAAGTGGCGCAAATGGCACTGATGGGCAAGTGGTACTGGTGAGCAAAAGGCAAAGATGGGTAAGTGGCACCTAGAGCAAGTGGCACTGGTGAATACAACGAGGCACTGGCTGTCACAACGAGGCACTTCCTTCACCTGGCACTCACCCACACCACCTGGCCCCTAATAGCTGGGTTATGCCGCCCCTCCTTCATGTTGTCTCCAGTCACTCCTTTAGTTAACTCGGGTTAGGTTAGGTTAGGTTAAGTTAGGTTATGGTTGGGTTAGGTTAGGTTAGGTTAGGTTAAGTTAGGTTATGGTTGGGTTAGGTTATGGTTGGGTTAGGTTAGGTTATGGTTGGGTTAGGTTAGGTTAGGGTAGAGATAGATTTGCTTAGGTTAGGTTAGGTTGAGTTAGTGGAAAGAGAGAGAGAGAGAGAGAGAGAGAGAGAGAGAGAGAGAGAGAGAGAGAGAGAGAGAGCTAACCCCTCGTGTGCCCACCACCATCAATAGGATTATGTCAGTATTTGGTGAGGCTTATAACATAATGTACCCGTAATACTTCCAGTGACAATAACACATTAAAACAACTCGAACACTTTTATCTATCTGTCTGTCTGTCTACGTTAATGTCTATCTGTCTGTCTGTGTACGTGAATGTCTATCTATCTGTCTGTCTGTCTGTCTGTCTGTCTACGAGAATATCTGTCTTCGTGAATGTCTGTCTGTCTGTGTGTCTGTCTACGAGAATATCTGTCTTCGTGAATGTCTGTCTGTCTGTCTACGTGAATGTCTACCTTCCTGTGTGTGTGTGTGTGTGTGTGTGTGTGTGTGTGTGTGTATTGTACATCAGTTTCAATCTTTATATAATGGTACATTTGGTTCACTTACATCATCGGGTGGGGAGGGGAGGGGGGGGGGGGTGTACCAGACGCGTCTTTGTTCCACGAGTACAAGGTAGTTCAGGTGTGGGCGTGGGAGAAGTGGGCGTGGCTACAAGAGTGGGCGTGGTCAAAGTGAGGATGTATTTAGAACAACGAGCATATAGTGGGTTTTTACTGTCACGACTGTGTGTGTGGGGGGGGGGGGGGTGTAGTGGTGAGGGGTGAGGGGGGTGAGGGAGGTGAGGGGAAGGAGAAGTGAGGGTCATGCTGTACTGTTATGCTGTGAGGATGACTGTCTATATGGCCTTGACAGCTGAAGGTCCCAGGTGATGTGTGTTACCTTACGTCACTACCACAACTACCACCATTACCACCTACCACAACTACCACCATCACCACCTACCGCAACTACCACCATCAACACCTACCACAACTACCACCATCACCACCTACCACAACTACCACCATTCAACTGAAGCAAAAAAAAAAAATGCAAAAAAAATTACACTGAGATTCCCTTAACTGCATAGGGTACGTCGCTAAAGGGTATGTGACGTCACCAAAGGGGTATGTGACGTCACCAGAAGGGGTATGTGACGTCACCAGAGGGGGGGGGGTGTGACGCAGCTCTCATCAAAGATCGTTACAGCCTCACCGACTCTTACGTCACAAGTCTCCCATAGCAACGCCGCCATGTTGACCTGACTGTGTGTATGAGAGAAAGAGATAGAGTGAGAGATAGAGAGAGTGAGATAGTGAGAAAGTGAGAGAGAGAGAGAGAGAGATACCTCACTCAACACTTTATATTAACTTATCGACTTATAATTATTAAGTTATGTCTCTATGTGTGGCTTCATATTGTCCCACTTATTATGTAAAAGACTACCTATACGTGTGGGCGTGGGCGTGTGTGTGTGGGTACGGGCGTGTGGGTGTGTGGGCGTAGGTGGCACGTGCTCAAGCTGTAATTCCCCTCCCCAGAGAGAGAGAGATAAGGAAGTAGACGAGACCAACCACAGAAGTAGAGAAAGTGTCGTCACTGCCCCTCTCACACACACACACACACACACACACACACACACACACACACACACACACACACACACACACACACACTCACACACACACACACACACACACTCAATAGCTGGTGTTAAAGCTTTGAAGACTTGTAAAAAAAATACATATAATTGGGGTCCTATTTCGGTAATTGTGTCCTGTTGTTCAAGAGCCAATTACAAGAAGCCAATTAAGCTCTGTGTGTGTGTGTGTGTGTGTGTGTGTGTGTGTGTGTGTGTGTGTGTGTGTGTGTGAGGCTAAAAACAGCATCTGAGTGAGAGTGTTTCTAGATAATTGTGATGACAACCAATTGCAACCAACTACAACCAATTACAACCAGCTATTAAACAGTTTAAGATGATGGTGACTGTACGTGGGAGTAATTACTGTACGTGTAATCGATAATTAAACTTACACGTGTTCTTAAAATTTATATATGTGTGTGTGTGTGTGTGTGTGTGTGTGTGTGTGTGTGTGTGTGTAAATGTGAGTGTGGGTGTGGGCTGCTAGTCACAAATCCACCCACCCACCCACCCACATCACCCACTCTCTTCCCTTTCACTCAAACCCCTCCCCATTTCTTTCTTCTCTCAAACCGCCCATTTCCACCCCCAACACCGCCCACTTTCCCTCCCCCCTTCCACCCACAAGAAAACAAACTCTTCAAATTGGCACCAAACTTACGCTGAGACTCTACCTTAACTAGATACCTTCACTGGTCTCTCTCTCTCTCTCTCTCTCTCTCTCTCTCTCTTTCTCTCTCTCTCTCCCCCTCTCTCTCTCTCTCTCTCTCTCTCTCTCTCTCTCTCTCTCTCACGCCTCACTGCACCCTTGTCCACTTGGCAAGATAACAGAGATACGTGGTGATATAGGAGAGCTGAAGACACGCGTTGGACATGCCTCACTGACCCTAGACATGCCAAGACACGGTGTCACGATGAGCACACACACACACACACACACACACACAGTCATCAAGGAAACAAAAACTTGGTCGACTATTGCTCCAGCTTCTCCCTCCCCCCCCTCACTCACGCCCACACCCCCCCCACCCCTGGTTCTCGCTGTTACTCTAGCTACATTCACGCCCACGCACGCCCACATTGCCACACAACACTTAAACACTAGGATTTGTCAGTAGAATCCCGCCCACGCCCACAATCACGCCTATATGTACAATCACGCCCACACCCATGATTCTACCGCCGCGCTACCCATATGTCTCACCCATGACACGAAGGCGGGGGTGTGAGAGTGAAGTGAGAGGGAGGTGAGAGGGGGTGAGAGATGAGAGGTGAAACGGGGGAGAGAGGGGAATGGGAGGGAGTGAGGAAGGGGAGTGAGAGGGAGTGAGGGAGGGGAGTGAGAGGGGAGTGAGGGAGAGGAGTGAGGGAGGGGAGTGAGAGGGAGTGAGAGGGGAGTGAGGGAAGGGAGTGAGGGAGGGGAGTGAGAGGGAGTGAGAGGGGAGTGAGGGAGAGGAGTGAGAGGGAGGGGAGAGGTTGACAGTCAGCAAGTCTGTTCTTGTAAAGCAAATTACTTGGGCAAGGTCAACACTCCCTTGTTAGTGAGGGAGGGAGGGAGGGTGTGGGAGGGAGGGAAGGAGGGTATGGGAGGGAGGGAGGGTATGTGGGAGGGAGGGAGGGTATGTGGGGAGTGTGAGGGAGTGTAAGGGAGGGAAGCAGGGTATGGGAGGGAGGGAGGGAGGGAGTGGGAGGGAGGGAGAGTGAGGGAGGGAGGAAGGGCGTGGGAGGTAGGGAGGGTGTGGGAGGGGTGAGGGAGAGAGGGAGGGAGTGCGAGGGAGGGTGAACAAGTGAGAAGCCAAGGGAATAAAGGCTGAAGTATGGGCGTGATATGGGCGTAGGTTTGGCGTGCTTGAAGTGGGCGTGTGGGCGTGGGGTACTAACACGAGGTTATGCAAGAAAGGCGCAGCGCAGACGATGGATAAAGACCGTGTAGAAGTAAAAGATTTATTAATGTGGTTATTAGAATGATTGACTGATTCCTGGGGGGTGATCTCTCTCTCTCTCTCTCTCTCTCTCTCTCTCTCTCTCTCTCTCTCTATCTTTAAAAAATATACAAAAGCAACAGATATTGACATAGATTGCAAATAAAGATATGAGAGAGAGAGAGAGAGAGAGAGAGAGCGTTTCACGGTCACTACTAAATACTTAAAGACCCGAGATTTTAAGTGTTAAGTGTTTTAAGTAAGTGGGTGTGAAAGTGGCTGTAAGATTAACCTCTCTACTTAACGTTTCATATCATCAGTTAATCTTGTGTTAATTAGTGTTAAATTGGGTTAACTTTTTAGTGTGTTGATGTAATGGTGTTAATAATTAACCTTGGGAGGGGAGGGGTTGGGGAGGGGTTGGGGAGGGGTTGGGGAGGGGTGGGTTGAGGTGGGGTTAGGTTAAGGTTAGGTTAGGACCAATTACAAGACATTCCTTACAAAAACAGAGTGTGGCACTGTGGGGGGGAGGGGGGTCATGTGGGGGGGGGTCATGTGGGGGGAGGGGGTCATGTGGGTTAACAATGACAGGCAGAGAAAGAGATGAGAAACGGAAGTGAGAGCCGGAAGAACCATGAAGACGAAGAAAAAAAGGAAGAAGATGAGGAAGAGGAAGAAGAAGAGGAGGAAGAAGAAGAGGGAGAAGAGGAAGAAGAAGAGGAAGAAGAGGAGGGAGAAGAGGAGGGAGAAGATCAGGAAGAAGAAGAGGAGGATGATCAGGAGGAGGAGAATTGCTATCAAGGACCACACACACACACACACACACACACACACACACACACACACACACACACACACACACGGTCAGGTCACGTAACATGATAAAAGAACATCAAGGTCGACCTGTCATGCGTCAAGTCTGTTGTCAACACTGTGTCTAGTTATGGCTGTGTCTCTTTCTGTGTCCGGCTGTGTCTGCGTCTACTTGCGGCTGTGGGTGCGTCTGTGTCTGGCTGCTTCTGCGTCTGTGTCTGGCCGTTTCTACGTCTGTGGCTGGTTGTGTCTGTGTCTGTCTATGGCTTTTGTGACTACTGCTGTTACTAGTGAGGCTGTGAGGTCAGTGTTGTGGTGTAATGTGTCTGAGGAGCCTAGAGGGTGGAGGGGTCCTGTAGGAACCCTTTGACTGACTGACTGACTGAGTGAGTGAGTGAGTGAATGAACGACTGACTGACTGACTGACTGAAAGACTGACTAACTTAATGATGGAGAGAGAGAGAGAGAAGGGGGTACAAGGAGGAATGGAGACAGTAACGGGACTGCTAGCGACACACAAACCCCTCCCTCTGTGTGTGTGTGTGTGTGTGTGTGTTTGGGGTTCCTATACTCCCACCTACACCCACACACCCTCCCACCCACACCAACACCCACCCACGCCCACGCTCATCCTGCCTCTCACGATCCTCTGGCCAGATAAAACACTAATGACCCACACTTAAGACCTCACTACATAATGGCGGCCACAATGAACCAAGACTCTACCAGGGACTACTCCCATCCAAGATGGCGTCAGGAGTAAACAGAGACTCGACGGTCAATATTCATACAAAATGGCGCCCAATTTACCCCTAAGCAGTAGAGTGAGTCAATGTGTGTGGTCTTGTTAATGTGATTATCCCTTTACTGCTACATCACCTGGCGCGCGCGAGAGAGAGAGAGAGAGAGAGAGAGAGAGAGAGAGAGAGAGAGAGAGAGAGAGAGAGAGAGAGAGAGAGAGAGAGAGAGAGAGAGAGCAACAACAATAACCACCACTACCACTATCATTACCACCACCACTACTACCACCAACACTGCCACACTACCACACTACCACCACTAACCTAACCTATCCATCTCCTCCCTAACCACACCCATAGATAGTCATCAGTGGAATAACGTTGTGGTAGGTGCAGTGGGTGTGGCATAGTGTGGTAGGCAGGGCATGGTATGGTGGGCGGGGCATGGTATGGTAGGCGGGGCACTGCGTGGTAGGCGGGGCATGGTATTGTGGCGTGGTATTGCGTGGCATGGTACAGTGGGCGTGGCATTGTGTGGTAGGCGGGGCATGGTATAGTGGGCGTGGCATTGCGTGGTAGGCGGGGCATGGTACGGTAGGCGTGGCATTGCGTGGTAGGCGGGGCAAGGTATAGTGGACGTGGCATTGCGTGGTAGGCGGGGCATAGTATAGTGGGCTTGGCATTGCGTGGTAGGCGGGGCATGGTATAGTGGGCGTGGCATTGCGTGGTACGCGTGTGTACCTAACATTATAATGAACTTGACATGACAAAGATATTTAATATAATGGTAGTGGTCTCTCTCTCTCTCTCTCTCTCTCTCTCTCTCTCTCTCTCTCTCTCTCTCTCACCACACCAGGTATTCCCCCCCCCCCCCCCAACATCCGGAGGTCGACCGTAAGAGTGTAAGTAATTCATTTTTTTCACCTGTGAGAGCCAGTACCTGTTTACCTTGTGTTGACGCCACCACCATCACCACCACTAACACCACCACTACTACTACCACTAACACCACCACCACCACTACTACTACTATTACCACCACCACTACTACCTTTACCACATCTACCACCACCACTACCATCAACACTACCACCACCACCTGTTGTCGTTTGAGAATGTATCTGCTAGGTGAATGTATAAAGTGAATGTATCTTCAGTGCATTTATCGCTGTATTATTTCTCTTAAGTCAAAATTTCCCTCTAGGAGAATATTTCCGACAGGATGAGACTATCTCCCTAAATTATCTCTCGCCGGTTGAGATATAGGAGAATTAACAGGGTGTGTCAAAAGTCTCTATCCATTTCTTTTCTGAGGCCCCCTTGTAGGTGTTCGAGGCTTTTGTGACACCCTGTATATTTCTCTCTCTCTCTCTCTCTGTGGATAATTGTAAGATTTCTGAAACACCCTGTAAGTGTTCGAAGCTTATGCGACACCCTGTACACTGGATAATTGTAAGCTTTCTGAGACACCCTGTACGTGTTCGAAGCTTATGCGACACCCTGTACACTGGATAATTGTAAGCTTTCTGAGACACCCTGTAAGTGTTCGAAGCTTATGCGACACCCTGTACACTGGATAATGGTAAGCTTTCTGAGACACCCTGTACGTGATCGAAGCCTTTTGCGACGCCCTGTAGGTAGAGATAAATCTATAGACGATCAGCAAATTTAACACCGGGTTTACACGTACACATATAAGACGTAGGATGAGGGAAGATACGAACCCACATCCTCACAACCCTTGTACGAGTAGATAGCCAGCCAGCCAGCCAGCCAGCCACTAGTCACCAAACCTAACTTCACGAGGTACAACTTCTTATTATTGTATTGAATTATTATACACACACATACAGACGGGCAGAGAGACAGACAAACACAGACAGACCAGACAGACAGACACAGACAGACAGACACAGACCAGACAGACCAGACAGGCAGACAGACAGACAGACACAGACAGCAAGGGACACACCCCAGTACCAATAACTGTACTCTAAATATTTATCACCACCTGGGAACCTTTATACCACCTGTTGTTGACAAGGACGAGTTTTTGTGGTGAGAGAGAGAGAGAGAGAGAGAGAGAGAGAGAGAGAGAGAGAGAGAGAGAGAGAGAGAGAGAGAGAGAGAGAGAGAGAGAGAGAGAGAGAGAGACCAAATAAAATCCCACTGAAACGAAAATGAATTAAAATTGTTATTATTATTTTTTTTTACACTTGGGTGATTATTTTCAAGCCGGATGAGAGAGAGGACCTTGTTGTGGCCTCAGTTATTGGAGATAAAAACAGGTGTGTGGAGGCTGACAGGTGTGTATAGGGAGCCGATATACACACCTGTCGTAAACAACACCTGGTTTCATGTGTGGAATTTGAGTAAGAATGTTGGAATAATGGTTAAGTCTTTGTGTAAATTGGACGCCATTTTTGTTTCCATCTGTGTATTCTGAGGCAGATGTGTGAGAGGTGAGAGACAGGTGTGACAGGTGTGTGAGAGATGAGAGACAGGAGAGAGGTGAGACAGGAGAGATGAGACAGGTGGGAGAGGTGAGAAAAGTGAGAGATAAGTTAGAGACAGGTGTGAGAGGTGAGACAAGTGAGACAGGTGAGAGACAGGTGTGAGAGGTGAGACAAGTGAGACAGGTGAGAGACAGGTGTGAGAGAGACAGGTGTGTGTGAGACAGATGTGTTCTTACGTAACCAGTTAGGAGAAAAATTCAACGTAGTAACAATTTTATCGAATCGTTTTTTGTGTCGTAACTTCATGTAATAAGGACAGATAAATTCTTATATCCTGTAAGGGTCTCTCTCTCTCTCTCTCTCTCTCTCTCTCTCTCTCTCTCTCTCTCTCTCTCTCTCTCTTAACATCCCCCTTTCTCCCCTCTCACTCCGACAACTTTCCCTCACTCTCCCCTCTGTTCCCCTCACATACTTGGTCTCCAGGGAAGCGAATCACTTGCTGATGTCTACCTGTGTGTGTGGTTGTCTACTATCACACCTGTCTACCACTGCTGTCTACCTGTGTGTGTGTAGGGGGGGGGGCCTGTCTACCACTACCACACTCATTTACCACAACTACCAATACCAAACCTGTCTACCACTACCACCACTCCAACAACCACAATCAATACCACTGTTGTCTACCACCAC
>CAUDMG010001523.1:1172500-1175000 GCA_958450375.1 Homarus gammarus
GAGAGAGAGAGTACTCGTAACACACACACACACACACACACACACACACACACAACTCCTACAGGTAACCTCGTCAGCTACTAAACTGAAGAAGCGAGAGACACACAACTCATTAGCAAACATTACCTGGCGTCTAACCTGTACTAATTAGCTCCTAATGTTAAGATGAAAGTGCTGATAATATTGTTAGTATTTTTTTTTATTTTTTTTATTTACTTTTGAGTTATTTGTGGTATATATAAATTACTTGTTTTTATTTTTATTATTATTATTTTTTCTTCTCTCTCTCTCTCTCTCTTCCTTCATTCGCTTCTTCCTTTTCTTCCTCCTACTTTTTCCTTCCACTCTTCCTCCTCCTCCTTACCCGTTCTTCTTACCTCCTCCATTCCTTCTTGCTCCTTCCCTCTTCCTCCTCCTCCTCCTCCTTTCTTCCTAACCTAACCTAACCTCACTTAAACCTTAACTTTCCACTAAATGACGTGAGAGCCAATCACCGCACGTCTTAACCCTCATACACGTGGGTTTTTCTTACTCGAGTGCATCAGTCCATTGGCGGTGGCCTCTCGCTTCAACCACAACTCTCAACCACAATCTTCTAAGATACTCACTATTTGCCCTCCTACCACAATCCTTTAACAATACTCATTACTGATCAGTCTACCACAATCCTCTCTGCTGGTCCCCTACCACAATCCTTTTTACAAGACCCTTACCACATTAGTCTCTACCACAATCCACAAAAACACATATTACCACAATCTTACCACCAATACACACTAATAACCTCTACCACAACTCTCAACCACAATTACACCCACTACCACAATCTTACCACCGCATCTTGGAGTACAAATGTAAAATAGCATTGGCCATATTACTGTTTATAACTGTTAACGGTAAGAGATAACAGGAGATCACGTAGTTAACTGTTGCTGGTAGAGTGAGTCAGTACAAAACAGACTGACTCAGTACTACCACAACTACCACAACTATCAGTCTTCCGCAGTGGCAGTATTGCAAGCTAAGGGGACAACGATTGCAAGGATAAAGGCGTTAGCAACAGCAAGTACGAACACACACACACACACACACACACACACACACACACACACAGAGTACTCGACCCCAATACACACTGGACTAATTATTGATAGCACCTGGTGGCTGACACTGTAGCTACCACCATCACTCCTACCACCAACACTACCACCATCACTACTACTATCAATGTACTACTACTACCATCTCTACAACCATCATCACTACCATCACTACTACTACCACAACCACCACCACCATAGTTGATGCTGGTAATATTACATCACCTCACCTACTTATCACTACTGCATGGCGAAAGGCGACGTCATGTTTCCCGTTCACACACACACACACACTAAAATGGTCATCAACTTAATGTTTTAACTCTCTCTCTCTCTCTCTCTCTCTCTCTCTCTCTCTCTCTTCGGTCATCTACAAGGATACCCGCAGCACTCATGTCCACCTCAGGTAACCAGTGAAGCGGATACGTCCTCTAATATCCCCTAAAATACCCGACATGACCACCCCAGGCAGGATAAAATGCGGATATATTCCTCAGTATCCGCAGCTCCTAAATCCACCCCAGGTAATCACGCTAAAGCTGATACGTCCCCCAATATCCGCAGCACCCATCATACCCGCACGAGACAGCTAATGGAGTGGGTGCAGCCTTCCATCTGGGTAATGTGACCGCAAGAGACAAACTTTCTGCGGCTGTTACGGTCATTAAGATACATAAGCAGCGGCGGCAGCAGCGTTTCCCTGAAGACCACCGTCACGACTTGACTTTCTTCTTTCAGTGACGGCTGCGGCCTTCCCCCCTCCCCTCAACCCTCTTCTCCCCTTCCCTCCCCTCCCCCTACCCCCTAGTACTGTGTGGGGCCAAGTTGTTAGCCCCCAGCTCTGTTTGGCCCCAGTCTTTGTAAGTTCTAGTCCAAATAGACCCCAAGTTCTAATAGGCCCCAGTTCTAGCAGGCTAAACTCAAGCTCTGTTAGACCCCAATCCTGGTACTCTCTCTCTCTCTCTCTCTCTCTCTCTCTCTCTCTCTCTCTCTCTCTCTCTCTCTCTCAACCAGGTAGAGGCAGGTATGTATGGAGAGGTGCGAGAGAGACCTAACTACCTACCTTGACGGCCCATTGTCACCACCACCACCATAATGTGAGGAAAGTATATCTGTGGTAGAGCAGGTGTGTAGGCCCTCAGGTGTGTAGTCAGGTGTTGTATGAATGTCTGTCTGTCTGTCTCTTTCACACACACACGCGGACATAACATCGAACCCCTGAACTCCGGGCCATAGGTTGACGACGACTACCACTAACCAACACAAGATTCCTTCCCTCCTTCCTCAGATAGTCTCCCAGGGCAGATATTCCTTCCCTCCCCCTTTTCTCATCTCTCCCCATTCCCTCCCTATTTCTTTCCTTCTCTTCCCTCCCTCCTTCCCTTCCCTACACACCACGC
>CAUDMG010001523.1:1180000-1252500 GCA_958450375.1 Homarus gammarus
GGTGTGGGTGGCATGTGCTAGTGATGTGGGCGGGCGGGTGTGTATGTGCTGGGAGGAGGAGGAGGAGGCGATGAAGGCGAAAGTGACGTCCTGGAGGAGGTCACTGACTTGTCTGTCTGTCTGTCTGTCTGCCTGTCTGTCTGCCTGTCTGTCTGTCTGTCTGTCTGTCTATCTCACAGGTCAAGGCTGAACACTACACAGACAGTTTGTGGTCAACAGGGGGTCATTATAAGAGATAATTGGTGTGTGTGTGTGTGTGTGTGTGTGTGTGTGTGTGTGTGTGTGTGTGTGTGTGTGTGTGTGTGCGTGTGTGTACGTGTGTGTGTGAGTGTGTGTGTGTGTGTGTGTGATCACCTGCTAATTATGTCACCTGGCTATATATAGACAGAGACAGACAGACAGTTAAATAAATAGAAACATAGTCAAGAAGAAGAAGAAGAAGAAGAAGAAGAAGAAGAAGAAGAAGTAGAAGAAGAAGAAGAAGAAGTAGAAGTAGAAGAAGAAGAGGAAGAGGAAGAGGAAGAAGAAGAGGAAGAAGAAGAAGAAGTAGAAGTAGAAGAAGAAGAAGAAGAAGAGGAAGAAGAAGAAGAAGAGGAGGAAGAAGAAGAAGAAGGTCATCCTATTACCATACTCAACACCACTGGGGTCATAATGCTTATAATCCTTTACTGAATATTACGACCGGTCCTACCACTACTACCACCATCTACCACTATTACCACAATCTACACTACCGCCTACTACTACCACCATCTACCACTATTACCACAATCTACACTACTGCCTACTATTACCACCATCTACCACTATTACCACAATCTACACTACCGCCTACTACTACCACCATCTACCACTATTACCACAATCTACACTACTGCCTACCACTACAACTACCACCTTAAACCATCTGTACAACCACCATCTACCACCAATGCTTCAACTATCACCACATACACTACCACCATCGGAATTAAAGGTTAAAGATGAGGCTTCAGAGAGCAGCCTAAGACGCCACCACCACTACTACCACCATCGCTGCTACTAACACAACCACTATACTACTTCTGATCATCGCTACACTACTACCACTATTAGTATTACGAGTACAATCACTACTAAACTTACTACTACTACTACTACTACCACCTCTCTCTCTCTGTCTCTCTCTCTGTCTCTCTCTCTCTCGCAGTCCTAATGGGCCCCAATAACATGAGGCTTGGAAGCTTAAGTGATAAATAGTAAATATATTGGTGGGAAGTGTATAGTGTGTGTGTGTGTGTGTGTGTGAATAAACAAACACACACACACACACACTTAAGAGAGAGAGAGAGAGAGAGAGAGAGAGAGAGAGAGAGAGAGAGAGAGAGAGAGAGAGAGAGAGAGAGAGAGAGGTGGAAAACACATTTCACCAATCACTGTCTCAGCCAATCAGCTGCCTGACCTGCCCAAGGTTATTTTGTAATAATAATGATGATTATAGTGGTGGTGATAATGGTGGTAGTAGTGGTGGTAGTGCTGGTGGTGGTGGTAGTGGTGATGGTGAAAGTGGTGGTGATGACCTAATCTAATCTAACCCAACCTAATTTAAACTAACTTTACCCAATCTAACCTCACCTAACTAAACCTTAACCCAACCCAACCAAACAAATAAGCGACTATAAGCAGGAGCCGGAGGAAGTTCACTGAACCTGGAGAACAATGAGTTGAAAATGGAAATTGGGAGCCGTAATAGACGTGACCCTCAGCACAGGTGGAAAGTTGGACAGGTAGCAGTTGATTGACTGTCTGGGGAGCTTCACCTGACTGACTGAAGCGATGACTGACTGACTGACTGACTGAAGGACTGACTGATTGATTGAATGGTTGATTGATTGATTGACTCACTCACTCAGTCACTGGTGAAGAAAATATCATGTTCTTATGTTGTTAGAGAAGGAATGTGTGTGTGTGTGTGTGTGTGTGTGTGTGTGTGTGTGTGTGTGTGTACAGTAAGTGAGGTTTCTGGTGAGTAAAACATTTTATTATTATAGTACTGTGGTTGAGTTACTTCACACACACACACACACACACACACACACACACACACACACACCAAACAACTACTGACATTTACTACCAGCCAGCCACAACCACCAATAACCACACAGCTACCACAACTACCACCATTTATACTACCAGCCAACATGTCACAGCATAGAAGCGAGGCCAGGCCGTGTGACAAGGGTGACAGACCGTAACAAGACACTCTTTACTAGTAACGGAACGGTCACTAACTCCAACGAACGTTACCTGGAGAACTAACTCAAGGTGTTACTTCAAGCACTGACTCACAGGAGGTCAGCCCCAAAGGGTGTTAACTGGAGAGCCCATTCCAGGTGTTACTTCAAGTGGTTACCTGTTAATAAGAGTCTTGTGTCGTCACTGATTAACTGTTACGGTTGAGGTGTCTCTGTGATGATGGTGTGTTATTGGGTCATATTGTCCGGTTTACAGAGGTGGTTGTCCGGTTTAGAGAGGTGAATACGGCTTAGAGAGGTGGTAGTCCGGTTTAGAGATGTGAGAACGGCTTAGAGAGGTGGTAGTCCGGTTTAGAGAGGGTTAGAGAGGTGGTAGTCCGGTTTAGAGAGGTATTTGTCCGGTTTAGAGAGGTGATAGTCTGCATTTTTGAGTTATCACCTTCCCCACGCCCTCATTCTTGAGTTACCACCTTCCCCTCACCCTCATTCTTGAGTTACCACCTTCCCCTCACCCTCATTCTTGAGTTACCACCTTCCCCCACACCAATGAGTAACCTGTACCTCAGCCATCCACGTGATTTACCAAGCGTGTATTGTACTCATTGTGTGTGTTAGTAACGGGCGAGATGTCACGCTTTGTAACTCTCTCTCTCTCTCTCTCTCTCTCTCTCTCTCTCTCTCTCTCTCTCTCTCAACTTGGTTACGGGTAAAATGAAGTACAGATATTCACACACACACACACACACACACACACATTCTCCGTCAGTGTATGAGTAAGTCGAAAAAAAAAACTCAGGTGTGTCAGGTATAGATGTTTCTGACGCAGGTAGGTGTCAACAAACATCTTCCCCGGGTTACAACAGGACAGAAGAATGGGGGGGGGGGAGGTAAGGGGGAGGGAGAGCAGGAGGTAAGGTAGGGGAGGGGAAAGGTAGGGAAGGGGAGGAGAGAGGGAAGGTAGACCGGCCACACCCACACTCTTCCCTTTATGTGTTAAGTGTGAAGTTGGAATCTCTCTCTCTCTCTCTCCCTCTCTCTCTCTCTCTCTCTCTCTCTCTCTCTCCCTCTCACTACAATCTCTCCTTCTCAGTCTCCGTCTCTCACTTCCGCGAGAGACACAGCAGCAGGACACACACAAGGCCAGGAAGACAAAAACTTGATGTTGTGGACCACATTCTGACGACGATACTAGCTAATGTGACCTTCACCTGCCTGCCTCCCTCCACTACCTGTGCTTCCCTCCTTCCCTCCACTACCTGTGCTTGTGCTTGCCCCCTTCCCTCCACTACCTGTAAGTCCCACCCCCCTCCCTTCCTCTAGCCTATGTGACCTCCACCTGTCTCCCTCCCCCACCTCTCCCTCCTTACCTCCCTCCTTCCATCACCTGTACTTATCACCCTTACACACACACACCTGTATTGATGTAACAGGTGGTAGCCATTAATTAAATTAATTCGAGTGACAATCCTAACGTGATATGATGAGAGATTTTTATTTCTCTATCTCATTATCTCCCTTTCTCTATCTCATTATCTCTCTATCTATCTCTCACTTTCTAATTATCTACATACCTTTCTATAGTATCTATTTGTGTGTGTGTAAGTGTGTGTGTGTGTGTGTGTGTGTGTGTGTGTGTGTGTGTGTGTGTGTGTGTGTGTGTACGTGCGCGTGTTATGATTTATCGAGGCAATGACGTCATTAGGGAAAAAATCACAGCACTAAAACCGTAAGACTTGGAGAGAGAGAGAGAGAGAGAGAGAGAGAGAGAGAGAGAGAGAGAGAGAGAGAGAGAGAGAGAGAGAGAGAGAGAGATTACAGTACTCACAACACACACCGTCAGGCAGCTCCTTCAGGTAACCTCGTCATACCTGTGAGATCAGATGTTTACAAGACCTTAATATAAATGGTCCTCTTAACCTAACCTAACTGAATCACTTAAGAAACCTCACGTAGATGACAGGTAAAGATGGCGTCAATGTTATACAAAGACTGTTTCAGAATATTAGTTGATGACTCACTCTCTCTCTCTCTCTCTCTCTCTATTAAGGGAGCTAAGACGAGGTTCATCCCCATAGTGAGTGAGGGAGGGAGTGTAGGAGGGAGGGAAGGGAGGGAGGGAGGGAGGGAGGGGAAGGGAAGGGAAGGGGAAGGGAAGGGAAGGGAGGGAGGGGGAGTTCAGAGGGCTTAATAAAGGGGAACATACCGTCTTGTTTTGCTACTGAGAGAGAGAGAGAGAGTGAGAGAGAGAGAGGACCCATGGTGTTCAAGACAGGTCGTGGGCGTACCAAGGTCATATTATATGGGCGTGGTGTGGGCGTGCGCAAACGAAGGTCATGGGGGGGGGGTGTGGAGGGACATCGTGGGCGTAGGATATAGAAGGCGTGTACTCTGCCGTGTGTATGTGGGCGTGGGTTGGTGCGTAGACGTGGCAGGTTAGTCAAGGTCAGGGGCGTGGGGCGTCGGCGACCTACGGTAGTAACCAGGGCGTGGGTGATGTGGGCAGGGACAGGTGAAGGTCATGGGCGTGTGTGGTAGTGGTGGTGATGGTGCGTAGTGGTGGTTGGTGGTGGTTGATGGTGGTGGGGGTAGTAATGGTGGTAAAGGCTTTCATTATGACGACTAATAATGAACCCCTCTCTCTCTCTCTCTCTCTCACACACACACAAACATACTTCACTATACACACCTGCCTTGGTTTCTCTTAGGATGCCGTATGTACGTCTTTGTGTCGCGTACACAAAGAACTGGCGGCTATGTACACACGCACTTAAAGAGACACTACAAAACACACACACACACACACACACTGAGATTGAGATGGTGTGTGTGTGTATGAGAGAGAGAGAGAGAGAGAGAGAGAGAGAGAGAGAGAGAGAGAGAGAGAGAGAGAGAGAGAGAGAGTACAGCTCCCACAATTCAAAATGGCGACAATAGTGAACTGAGACTCTACCTGTAATTACATACGGCCTTAAGAACTAAAGAACTGCTTATGGGTTAATATATATGCCTTAACCCCCTCCCCCACGACACCTCCCCTACCCCCTCCCTCCCCCACCCTCTAGGCCCATCCCATCCATCCCCCCTTCACCCCTCCCCTTCCCTCCACTACCTCTCCCTACCCTTCTCTCCCCTCCACTATCCCCCACACCCCTCCTAGACTTCTCCATTGCCTCTCCACTCTCTCCCCATCCCCCTTCCCCCCTCCCCCTCCCCCAGATCTCCCCTTCCCCTGCTATCACCTTACCAACGCAAACACAGTACGTTCGTCCGTCTGTCTGTCCGTCTGCAACAACACTGCCAAGACGGTTGCACCAGAATTATCCAGCGTTTGACAGTGAGATATTGTGATTGTTTGTGTTTGTTTACCTGATTATGTTGTTTACCTGTCTGAATTGTTTGTGTTTGTTTACCTGATTATATTACTTACCTGTCTGAGTTGTTAATTGGAGTCACCTTGAAATTAAACACAACTTGTTTATTACACCTGATGATCAAACACTCCAACACTAACGTAATTTAACCTAACCTAACCTAACCTACTCTAATTTAACCTAACCAAAACCAAACCTAACCAAACCCTAACCTAACCATAACCAAACCTAACCCCTCCAGGTAGCGTTAGGGTGGTTAACGATCAGGTAAAATAAGCTGGGGTGCTAATCGTCAGGTGATCCGATTACGGTAACAGTGGGGGCATTACTTTCTTGGCTGAGAGAGAGAGAGAGAGAGAGAGAGAGAGAGAGAGAGAGAGAGAGAGAGAGAGAGAGAGAGAGAGAGAGAGAGAGAGAGAGAGAGAGACAGGATACCTCGAAAAAGCTCCCTCCCCCCCCCCCCTTCTTACCTCGCCTGGCTGGGGTGAGAGTAAGAGGGGAGTACTTGTTGTCTAGAAGGAACTGAGGGGAGAAGAGGGGATGATGAGTGTATTGTGAGGGGAATGGCCAGAGAGGGACAGGAGTGTGTCTTGAGGGGGAGGAAATGCTTGTCTGTGAGGGGAAGTGGGAGAGAGGGTAGGAGGGAGGGAGAGAATGTGAGGGGAAGAGGGAGAGAAGGTAGGAGAGGGAGGGAGAGAATGTGAGGGGAAGAGGGAGGGAGAGAATGTGAGGGAAAGAAGGGAGGGAATAAGAATGGGAGGGAGGGAGGGAGAGAAGAAATGAAGGGGAAAAGTATATCAGACTCGCCCTTCTTCTCCCTTTGCCGCCCACAGACCACCCACACCCACCACCCACACACCACACCACCCATGACCGCCCACACAATCATACCCACTACCTACAACCACCCATGACCGCCCACACAATCATAACCACCACCCACAACCACCCAGAGCCGCCCACACAATCATGACCACCACCCACAACCACCCAAGACCGCCCACGTCACAGTTATCTACACCACCGCCCACCCACCCTCACGACCACTCAGAGTGAATCAGTGTCAACATAGAGTCGGCCATGACAAGCGTGACAACGAGCATGTCAACCTTAGTGACAGTCAAGAGGTCAAGTTGCTTAACACTTTCTTGTCTCTAATTGGTGTCTTGTATACAGAACTTTGCTATACACAGTGCCATCTCAGTGCCATCTTAGTGACCTCTGGTGTATAGTGCCATCTTAGTGACCTGTGGTATACACAGTGCCATCTAAGTGACCTTTGATGTACAGTGCCATCAAGTGACCTCTGGTGTATAGTGCCACCTTAGTGACCTCTGGTATACACAGTGCCATCTTAGTGACCTTTGATGTACAGTGCCATCTAGTGACCTCTGGTGTATAGTGCCATCTTAGTGACCTCTGGTATGCACAGTGCCATCGTGACTTGACTAACAACACGACAATAACAGTGAGGTGCCTTGTGTCTACCTGTGAACTGCTACCCTCCCTCACTCCTACTTACTTACCTACCCCTCCCTCCTACCTACCTACCCCTCCCTCCTACCTATCTCACGTACGTCCAACTGTCTCCCTCCCATCTTTATTACATCTCCTCGCTCCTACCCTTCCATCCCTCCTACCTTACCCCCCCCCCCCACACACACACACACAACCCAGTTCACACCATCAATGTACTAGTATGCAATATTGCCATCACTCCAGAGCAGGTGTTGCAACGCCCCCTTTGTGTGTAACATGCAATCACCTCCTCTGACCCCCCCCTCCCCCTCTCATCAAGGTCCTTCATTGGATGACTTGAGTAGCGGTTCTTACTAACATCCTTCCCTCCCTCTCTCCTTCCTTCCTTCTTCCTTCCTTCTCCTCCTCTCGTTCTTCCCTCTCCCTCCTCCTCGTGTCATCCCTTCTCCCTTACTTCCCTCCTCCTCCTCGTCCTCCTGTACTTTGTGGTGAGTTACGGACCGTACTTTATGGCGAGTTACGGACTGTACGTGGACCATGACTGACGATTTATGGGTTGAAAGAATATTACGCATCATATTGTCATTGTTTTTGTCTCAGTGTTGTTACTTCAAGGTCGGTAGTGTTGTTGTTGGTGCTGGTTAGGTTAAGTTAGGGTAGGTTAGGCTGCTGGTTGATGGTCCACACCTGGGGGATAACTACATGTGTTCAAGAGACAACTGCCATAAGGTTCTCCTGTAGCCTGTAGTGGTTAGATTAAGTTCTCATGTAGCCTGTAGTGGTTGTGTCCGCCTGCAGGGACCTAGAAGCAACAGCCTGCTTGATCACGCTCTCACCTGGAGGAAGGAAGGGGCGAGAGGGGGGAGAGGGGAGGGGTAACTTAGCTGGGGGGTAAGGTGAGGAGCCCTGAGGGTATAAACGACAGGTAAACGGCAGGTAACTGTGTCAGGTGATTATACCAGAGGGTGTGGTGGGGTAGGGTGGGGTATGGTGGGGTTGGGTGGAGTAGGCTGGGGTGGGGTTGGGTGGGGTAGGGTGGGGTGTGGTGTGGTGGGGTAGGGTGGGGTGTGGTGGAGTGGAGTAGGGTACGGTGGGGCAAGGTAGGGTGGCTGGGGTGAAGTGGGGCGTGGTAGCGTTGTGTAATGTGGGGTGTGGTGTTAGGTGTGAGGTAGGGCTAGTTGAGGCATGGCTGTGAGGAGGTGTATGAGGAAGGGCAGGACTGTGGGGTGGTGTTTGAAGTGAGGTTGTGCCATGATAAGGGCAGGGCAGGACAGAAATGGGGTGTGTGGAAGACGGGGAGGTACTACTGACGGGGGAGGTGCTACTGAGGAAGGAGACGCTACTGACGGAGGAGGTGCTACTGACGGGGAGGTGCTACTGACGGGGAGGTGCTACTGACGGAGGAGACGTTACTGACGAAGGGGGTGCTACTAATGGGGAGGTGTTCCTGATAGGGGTGGAGCCATACAAATCACACCCCAGTTAACACTCACTCATCCACACTAACTGTCACAACTACCTCACGCTCAATCACCAGTTAATGACATCTGACTGGGTTAAACTGACACGCATCCCACCTTAAGCAAATTCTCCAGTTACCTGTCGCGGTACTAAACTGTCGTCGTGGTTGAACTGTCCCGTGTTACCTTATGACTGTGTGACTGTCTGACGCACCCAGAATAATTAGTCAGGTGTCGTGTAACTGTCTAAATTGAGTGTTTCAGGTTCGGTAACTGTTTCAGAGGTATTTCTCCAGGTTAAGTGGCGTACTGGTGGTAACTGTATACTGGTAACTGTATAATAGTGGTGATGGTAATAGTACTGGTGGTGGTAACAGTACTGGCAATAGTGGTAGTACTTGTAATGGTGGTGGTAATAGTACTGGTATTAGTGGTGGTAGTACTGGTATTACTGGAAGTGGTGGTAGTACTGGTAGTGGTGGTAGTACTGGTAGTGGTGGTACTGGTGGTGGTGGTGGTAGTAGAGACAGGCGCCAACAATATTAACAGTTAAGTGGCTACAAAAACCTCAACTTATGAACTCCACTTGCTGGGCCCTTCTCTGTTTCTCCCCTGACACCTCCCTGATATCTCCCTCTCTCCCCTAACACCTCCCTCTCCTCCCTGACACCCCCTCTCCCCTCTGACACCCACCACGCTGATACCTCTCTCTCCCTGATACCTCCATCTCTCTCCCTGATCCCTCCCTCTTTCTCCCTGATACCTCCCTCTCTCTCCTGACACCTCCCTCTCTCCCCCGACACCCCCCTCTTCCCCCTGACCCCTATCTCTCTCCCCTGACACCTCCCTTACCTCCCTGATACCTCCCTCTCTCCCCTGACACAATCTTCTCTCCCCGACACCTCCCTCACCGTTCCTCTCCTTCTCCTCCTCCCCTCATCTTTTCCCTCATCCCTCACCTTCCAATTCTCCCACCCTTCTCACTTCCCCTCATCTTATCTTCTCCCTCACCCCTCACCAGGTAAACAACAGCTTTTGCACAACAACCTCCTTGACGATCTGAGTACTCCTGCACCTCCCCCTCCTTCTTCACCCTCTCCTACTTCACTACCGCCTTCTCTTTCTTCACTACATCCTCCTCCTCCTTCTCCTCCTACATTACATCCTCCTTCTGCTCCTTCTTCACTACCTCTTCCTCCTTCTCCTCCGTCCTTACTATCAACTTTAGCCAGATAGTAACAGCGGTACATTAACCTCTCAGCTGTTAAGATTATGTAAACAAACGCCCTATGAAATAAACTGGGAACCTTCTACTTAAGTCTGGCCTTGAAGTACACCTCTCTCTCTCTCTCTCTCTCTCTCTCTCTCTCTCTCTCTCTCTCTATCCATTATTAACCTGTTACTGTTTGTTAATCGTCGGCAGATAGATCCAGAGAGAGGGGGAGGGGGGAGAATGAGGGAGGGGAGGAGAGGGGGAGGAAGAGTATATTCCTGCGCGTGCTCCAAGAGTCTCCTCTCCCTTCATCTTCTGCTCCTTTTACTTGCCCCCACGCCCTGCCACGCCGACTACGCCCCCACCCCCGCACATCCTGTATTACACACAACACCACCTCATGTACCAGTGCCCTTGTAAACGATGTCTCTCACACACCATCTCCCTACTCTTATGTGTGTTTAGTGATGCCCTCTCCGTATGTCTCCCTCTACTTCCTCCCTGCCCTTCTTTTTCCCTCTCTTTATCTGAGTGTCACACCACCTTTTAGTGTGTCACCCTATGGACAAGATGTCACTTATTGCTACATTGTCTTATTTTCTTTTTTTCTTTCTCGTGCTGTTAATTCTATCCCCCCCCCCCCAACAATTACAACCTTCGTCCCCCGCCATCTCCTCCCTTTCGGCGCCCCTCACCCAAGATCTCTGTTTGTACTCTTTTGGTATTTTCTATCTCCACCCATTAGTATATCACAAATCAGTAGATTCTTCACATGACCGTCTGTATATCAATATATCTAGCGTACTGACACCAGCACCAGCATCTCTTCGCGATCTATACCATTATGTACGACGCATCGCCACACCACCACTATTAAACTCCCCCACCCACACCGAAGCCGACTTTCTTTTCTCTTTCCTTCCCCTTCCTCCAAGTGCGATAACGATATGTCATATGTCTCTACAGATTCCCGACGTCTCCACACATACTCTCTCCCATCTTCAGTACTCGCAACAAAACGAGTCATGTGTGTACAAGATATGGTTACGAGATGGCAGATGGACGCATGTTTCATCACAGTAATCGCGATGCACGTGTGTATAGTTGCTATCAATCTCCACTGGACGCAATATGATGTACCTGTTATCTACACTTGTGTTACTATCTCCCACTACCCTGATTCGGCCCCATGTCCATCACACGACGAGCATGACGCACAAGAAGAAGCACGAGACGACCCCCCCCCTATTGAATGGGGGGGGGGGAGGAGGGGGAAACTCAACGCAGGGGATGGGGGGGGGTGAGGGGATGTAGATGGGTGGGTGGACTAATGCTGGGGGTGAGGGTGTGGAGGTGTGGGGGGAGGGGGTCGAGGGGGTGTGGGGTAGGGGATGTGGGGGGGGGGGGCTCAGTGGTGTGTCTTGGGGGGAAAGTTGACCAGAAGTGAACATTAACTCTTGACGGCTGCTGAGAGAGAGAGAGAGAGAGAGAGAGAGAGAGAGAGAGAGAGAGAGAGAGAGAGAGGAAATAAATATGAAGAAAAAATCACTCAACATCAACTCACACACACACACACACACACACACACACACACACACACACACACACACACACACGTTTCCCACATATTTAATGAATGTTTTACCGTGACATCGCCCACACACTTAAAACAACACAGCAAGTTTTAGCCGTCAGCCGAAATAACAGGTTTAACTGAGGTCTAGACAACTTTAGTTTGACTCATTTTTTCTCATTATTAACTCTAAGTATTGTTATTACTTCTCTGTTACGATGAAGGAGGGAATACTGGAGAAAGATGCGAGGAAAGTGAGAGTAAAATGCTAAGACAACATGTTAGGAGAAGTATGTGAAACTCTCTCTCTCTCTCTCTCTCTCTCTCTCTCTCTCTCTCTCTCTCTCTCTCTCATACTCAAGACATATGGTACTCAGTCAAGGTAGAGTCAGGTGGCACTCTCTAAAGACAGGTGGCACTGAGTAAGACAGGTGGCACTGAGTAAGACAGGTGGCACTGAGTAAGACAGGTGGCATTGAGTAAGACAGGTGGCATTGAGTAAGACAGGTGGCATTGAGTAAGACAGGTGGCATTGAGTAAGACAGGTGGCACTGAGTAAGACAGGTGGCATTGAGTAAGACAGGTGGCACTGAGTAAGACAGGTGGCATTGAGTAAGACAGGTGGCACTGAATAAGACAGGCGGCACTGAATAAGACAGGCGTGGCACTAAGTCAAGGTAAGACAGGTGGCACTAAGTAAGACAGGCGTGGCACTGAGTCAAGGTGTGGGACAAGAGTAGAGTGTTTTGCCTCAATAGCTCCCAGTGGCTGTCGACCCTGTGGTGTTGTTTTATTACGATGATGTGTTAATGATGGTGATTATAGTGTGTGTTGTACCTGGCCATGATGCAAGGTGTGGGAGTGAGGGAGGGAGGGAGGGAGAGTGTGGGGGAGGGTGTGGGGGGGAGAGAGAGAAGGAAGGTGGGGGAAAGAAGGAAGAGAGAGTGGGGGAAAGAGAGGGGGGAGAGAGAGGGAGGGAGAGATTTTAAAGGGGAGAGGGAGGGAGAGTGAAGAATAATGAAAGAACGGAGAAAGGCATGAAGAGAGAAGGGGAGGGAGAGAGAAAGAGAGTGAGAGTGAATGATGGAAGAAGTGGGTAGGCAAAGAGGGAGAGATAAAGAGAGGGAGAAAGAGGGAGACAAACAGAGAGAGAGAAAGAGAGAAAATGAAACAAAAGACAAACCAAGATAGGTATTTAGAGAGAGAGAGAGAGAGAGAGAGAGAGAGAGAGAGAGAGAGAGAGAGAGAGAGAGAAATGTAAACGAAGAAGAGAAATTTACCGCCAAAGGAGAAATTCATTCCTACCAGTGACACGAAAAAATTATAACAACAGAAAAATCATCGTCTTTTTTTTGCTTCCCCTCCGGCATCCACAACTTATCATAACCGCACCACCAACGACGATGACGATGACGATGATGATGATGATGATGATGACGACGACGATGATGATGATGATGACGTGGCCTTCTAGTCATTGCTCTGCTGATGGGAAAATTTACGTAAAATACTCGACATTATCTACATTCTCCGACATGGTTTTTAGAGCGAATACGTTATGGTGAAACTTGAAGGTCCGTTTTTTTTTTTACATTATCTCTCTTCTCTCTCTGTGTCTATCTCCCTTTCCCCTTTCTCTCTCACTTAACCCTTCAAACACACTAATCTCTATTAATATTTTCTATTTACACTAATCAGGTGAGTGTTTGTTTACATGGATCAGCTGACTAGTGATCGAGCGCGCGCAAAATACACTTCCTTTATTTACACGAATTAGCTGACCAGAGCGATTAAAAGCCCGCGCGAACTTCTGACCGAGAATTGTTTATTTACATCCATCAGCTGACTCAAACGACCCTGCACGCGCAAACTAACACCATGACTTTGACTTCTGTTATTGAATTTACCTGAGTGTGTGATTCCCGGAAGGTGAGCAAGAACTGCTTCTGGCAATTACGGCACGTATATAAGTTATTGTGTGGAAATAAACCTGATGTTATTGTTTTTCTTATCCAATTTATCAGCCGCCACCACACACACACACACACACACATACACACACACACACACACACACACACACACGTCACCAACCACTAACCACAAAATTCTCCAGATTATTGGTTCTAAAAGATTACCTGAGAATACCTGTATCTCTCTCTTTCTCTCTCTCTCTCTCTCTCTCTCTCTCTCTCTCTCTCTCTCTCTCAAACCGTGACACCTCCAACCTGTGGTCTGATGGCGTGACAGACACAATCACCTTCTCCACTATACGAAGAAGAATGTTCACGCTTTCCAACATGTCTTCTTTACCTGCACATGATGGGTAAATACTGAGTGTGTGTCTTTCTCTCTAGTCTATATGTATAATATTGGAGTGAGTGTGAGTGTGTGTGTGAGTGTGAGTGTGTGTGTGTGTGCACTTATTTATGTGAGTGTTCATCTTTTATGTACACATGATTTCTGGAGTAATTTTTTCATGGTAATGCTTGGGTTCATGTGCGTGTCTGTGCGCATGCGAGCGTGTATGTACAGGTATGTATGTATGTATGTATGTCTGTATGTGTGTGTGTGTGTGTGTGTATACAAGAGCGCGGAAAGAAAAGGCAGGTGTGTGACTATCTGAGCATGCTAGAAGAGGGTGAGGGAGGTTAAGGGAGGAGAAGGTGAGGTAGGTAGGGGAGGAGGTGAGGGAGCTGAGGGAGGAGGGAGGTGAGGTAGGTAGGGTAGGAGGTGAGGGAGGTAGGGGAGGAGGTGAGGGAGGAGGGAGGAGGGAGGTGAGGTAGGTAGGGGAGGAGGTGAGGGAGGAGGGTGGTGAGGTAGATGGAGGAGGAGGTGAGGGAGCTGAGGGAGGAGGGAGGTGAGGTAGGTAGGGGAGGAGGTGAGGGAGCTGAGGGAGGAGGGAGGTGAGGTAGGTAGGGGAGGAGGTGAGGGAGCTGAGGGAGGAGGGAGGTGAGGTAGGTAGGGGAGGAGGTGAGGGAGCTGAGGGAGGAAAATGGGGTGAGGGTTGAGCTCTGTGAACTAGGTTGGTGGGTGGTAACTTTCCTCCTCTGTCAACACCGCCACCTACCCTTACTCCCACCCACCCACCCACTCAATCACCCACCCACCCACACTTCTACCCAACCATCACCAACATCACCACCACCACCACTATCACCAACATCACCACCACCACCACTATCACCACCACCACCACCAGCTGGCTCCACCTTCCGGTCTCCGTGTTAGAAAGCTGCTGAGGAAATTAACAAAATGGCTGATGTTTACTTCCTTGACTGTAGAGGAAGGAGATGGTCGATTATGTGGTGGTGATGAGAGAGAGAGAGAGAGAGAGAGAGAGAGAGAGAGAGAGAGAGAGAGAGAGAGAGAGAGAGAGAGAGATCACAGATAGACACTATACTTACACCTTGTCTTGGCATCACTCACCTGCCTATGCCATAACACCTCACCTGATCACTGCCAAGGTGTGTCATCATCACCACCACCACCAGCATCAGTAAGCAGAGATGATCAGGTAAATTATACAGGTAAGGAAACAGGAGATGAACGTCTTGAGCATCATATTTCATCTTGGTTATGATGACGAGGAGAGGAAGAGGAGGTTACAGGTCATGTGTGTATGTTTGTACGTACACACACACACACACACACACACACACACACACACACACACACACGTTTACTGAGAGTACTAATTTACATTCAACCTAACGTAACCTAATCACAAGTAATACCTACATTATATTAATAAACTTCAATGGAAACCAACAGGTGTGAGTTTACCTTGACTGTGCTGCTGTAGAAGGCGCTGACGAGGGAGTTACAGTATTCAGGTGTATTCTTACCTGTAATTAAGAAGAGAAACACGTTAAAAATCATGAATATTATGAATGTATGTATGTATGTATCAGTGTGTGTGTGTGTGTGTGTGTGTGTGTGTGTGTGTGTTCACCTGTACACTTGACAAAGACAAAACAGTGGGTCAGGCAGACGAGTGAGTGAGAGAGGCGTATGTGAGTGTGTGTATTTGTTTGAGTGTGTGTGTGAGTGTGTGAGGAACGTGGCTATACTCGTGTACAGGGGCTTAGGAACCCTCTCATCCATCATACTCTCCCTCCACACACACACACACACACACACACGGAGGATGGAAAGGTTAGATTGTGTATATGTTTGTGAAGATAGAGGTGTGTGTGTGTGTGTGTGTGTGTGTGTGATAGTTTCCACCTCTGTTTGTTCCGTGTACAGCGAAGGAAGGACAACCCTTATTTACCTTTACACGAGTCCCGTTCTACCTGTTCCTACCTCACAGGTAAGCCCAATATGCTCAGTGGGTTGTGGGTTAAATTTCTTCCTTACCTGGCGATGTGGTAAGTGAATCAGATACTGTACACCTGAGTCTTTACCTGACTTACTGACTCATTCACTGACAGAAAATCTCTCACTCACTTTTCCCTCCCACACTCATATCGTCTCTTCCTCCCTCCATCTCACCTTTACTTGACCTCACCTGATTCCCCCCCCCCCTCTCTCTCTCTCTCTCTCTCTCTCTCTCACACGCATTATCAAACCTGTCACTCTCATATTAAACTAAATATAATGTGGTTAGGTTGGGAAGCAGGGAAATATCTGTGAGAGAGAGAGAGAGAGAGAGAGAGAGAGAGAGAGAGAGAGAGAGAGAGAGAGAGAGAGAGAGAGAGAGAGAGAGAGAGAGAGAGAGAGAGAGAGAGTAAAGCAAAGTATATTTTTTAACACCGTGAAGCAACGCCCCATTGTTGGTGTGGAGGTACAAGTGCCCTGACTGGTGCTGCGAGGAGGGGGAGGGAGAGGGGGAGGAAGAGGGGTGAGGAAGAGGGGGGAGGTGAGGGTAGATGGGAGGAGAAGGAGAGGGTACTGAGGGAGGGAAGGTGGATGGGAGGAGGAGGGGAAAGTGGGTAGGAAGGAGGGAGGGAGGCTTAGCTTTGGTTAAGTATAGTGAAGGAGGGGGGAGGGGGTAGGGAGGGAGGGAGGGAGAGGAAGGGAGGAGAGAGACGGAGGAGGAAGTGGCCTGTTGAGATGGAGAGGAGAGGAATAGATACATAATAACATTCTTCTACCCCCCTTCTCTCTCTCTCTCTCTCTCTCTCTCTCTCTCTCTCTCTCTCTCTCTCTCCCACCTCATATGTATATCACAATGACTATACATCTGTTAAGAAAAACAATAACATCCACAAAGTGTTAACGTTCTTTCAGTCAGTCAGTCAGTCAGTCAAGTCAAGCACTCAGGCATTCAGTCAAAACACAATCAGTCTGTCCAACCCAGTCATGCAGTCGTCGCAGTCAGGATAAGCATTCATAGAGCTGACACAAGCAGGTAAGTATGAGGCGAGCCAGCACAAGGTCGACGACTGATGGTAAAAACAGAGTTAGACGCCTACCCTGAGGTACACCACCTGCTGTCTCTCACCTTCCCTCCCTCTTTACTTCCCTCCTTCTCTCTCACCTTCCCTCCCTCCCTCTTTACTTCCCTCCTTCTCTCTCTCTTTCCCTCCCTCCCTCTTTACTTCCCTCCTTCCCTCTCTCTTTCCCTCCCTCCCTCTTTACCTTCCTGGCTAAATGGCTCTCAGTGTTAATGGACCCCAACATTACCATTATGTTTGGGGCTCAGTGCTAAGGGGGCCCAGTGCTAAGGGGGCTCAGTGCTAAGGGGGCCCAGGACTAAGGAGGCCCCAAACCTAATGTAAGCAAAGTGCAGATGTAAACATAGAATCGATGTAAACAAAACAGGTGTACAGACGACAGATGTAAACGGAAAAGGTGTAAACAGATGACAAATGTAAAGTGTATAAACAAATCAGGTGCATCAACAAAACAGGTGTAAACAGAAGAGGTGTAAACAGGTATACATAAGGTGTTTCCTGGCAGGTAAGACCATTGTTACCACGACCTCCAAGTAACAGTACAGGTGGAGGAAGTCTTGTGTCTACTTAACATAAACTGACTTACTGTATCATATGACACAGATTCACTTTACGATGCACTACACAGATTCACTTTACGATACTGAGACTTAGCTTCACTTTACGATGCACTATACAGATTCACTTTACGATACTGAGACTTAGCTTCACTTTACGATGCACTACAGAGATTCAATTGACGATACCGATACTTCGCTTCACTTTATGATAACAATACTTACAGTACACCTACTTATCTCTCTCTATTGACCTAGCTATCGTCTCTCTCTCTCTCAGGTACCAAAATAAACAGTAACACAGTATATACAGTAACTCTCCCTGATCCCCCTCCGACCACATTAAACATGATCTTGAGTGCCAACTATAAACGAAGGGATAAAAGAATCTCGAATGTCATTGGTTGCAAGCTGAAGCAAAATGTAGGGAGGAGATTAACAGCATAAGAATATCCTGTTCTTTGATTGGCTGTCATTGCGTCACTTGATTCAATGTCGATTACGTCATTAGCTAGATATTGAGGTTGAATTGCACTGAAGGATTTGGAATAAGACTGCTCCTTGATTGGTTGCTTGTCTATTACGTCATCGCATCAAAACTGTTTATGATTGGTGAGCTTCCCGTTTCGTCATTGACTGAAAACAGTTTCTTCATTGGTCTGTACTCCATTACGTCATCACTTAAAAACTTATTCTTGTATGGTGGGTTCCCATTACGTCATTTTTTAAAGCTGCTCCCTGATTGGTCGACGGTTCTCGAGGCGGGTGAGCTATGATTGGTCCAGCAGACATTTAGACATCAGCAAGTGTACCAACGTCAGGAACTCATGTAAACGTCAGTAAATATACCTCCTGGGGCGGCTTACGGTAAATACTTCCCCTAAGGCATCTCCCTCCCTCTCTCCCCTCTCCTTCCCCTCTCCTTCCCTTCCCTCCCCGCCCCTGCTGACATTCCTCCCCCTCCCTCCTGCGGCTAACACTCCTTGTCCCCTCCCTCATGCAGCTGACATTCCTCCCCCTCCCTCCTGCGGCTGACATTCCTCCCCCTCCCCCCCGCGGCTGACACTCCTTGTCCCCCCCCCCCCTGCGATTACCATTTCTCCTTCCCATCCTCTCCCCTGCTGACAGTCCTACACCTCCCCCCTCATCATCACTCTCACCCCCCTTCTCCACACCCACTTCCCCCTCAAGGTTAAACAATAATAGATCATTAAGTAGTTATGATAATTTATCCACCCAGAAGGTCGCCATTTAACATAACACACCCAAGGTCCTGTATTCTTAAAGACTCTTAAGGTAAATACTCCCCTTAAGGTAAATATTCCTCCTAAGTTAAAATATCCCTCTTAAGTGGGTCAGAAACGTTTCTTTGTGTAAATTGAGAAAAGCGAACACACGGTGACGCAACTAATAATAATAATAATAATAATAATAATAATAATAATAATAATAATAATAATCATCAGTCAGTGTACCAACATGTCTGGAACCCGTCAGAGGTGTGTGTGTGTGTTCGTGCGCGCGCCTTGGGTAAAGACATGAGTGATCTTTAATTAATCCTGTTCCACGTTAGGTTAGGTTGGGTTAGGTTAGGCATGTATGAGGGGGAGAGGGAGGAGAAGGAGGAGGGGCAAGAGGAGGGGTAGAAGAAGGAGGAGGAGGGGAAAGAGGAGGAAGAGTCATTACAACAGCGTCAGTATAGTGCCCCCCCCCCCCCTTACTGGGCCAGCCTCACCCCTTCCCTATTATAGTTGAAACACACGCCAACCTTCCCCCTACCTATCCACCTGTGTATTTACCTACCTATCTACCTACCCACCTGTCTTACCTATCTACCTACCTTTTTACCTGCCCACCTATCTATCTACCTAACTACAGTACCTATCTATCTAATTAACCTATCTATCTGTCTACCTACCTATTTACCTGCCCACCTATCTATCTACCTAACTACAGTACCTATCTGTCTACTTACCTATCTACCTGTGTACCTATCCACCCACCCACCTAACCTCTCCTTTATACCTACACCCACGAAAGAAAGAAAGGGGGGCGGGGGGTAAGACTCAACAGTACAACACCTCTGCGTGATAATTGCAGAGTGAGTCACATGTATACAGTCACGATCACCCATAACAACACCCATCTTACTTACCCTATTGGGGGCTACACCTGCTGGGCTACACCTGCTGGGCTACACCTACTGCTGGGCTACACCTGCCGGGCTACACCCTGCTGGGCTACACCTACTGGGCTACACCTGTTGGGCTACACCTATTGGGCTACACCTACTGGGCTACACCTATTGGGCTACACCTTCTGGGCAACACACAGTAGTTTGTTATTAAACCTAACCTAAAATATCCTGATCTAGACCTAGCACACCCCCTCTCTCCCCCCTCCCCCTCTCTCTCCCCCTCCCCCTCTCCCCCCTCTTCTGAGCTTCTTCCCTCCCACCTTCACTACCACAGCCAGGGGTCGAGAACTGCCCCTCACCCCTCCCTACCTCTTCTCCATCCCTCCACCCCACCAACAATCCCCTTGTCTCCTCCATCCCCACCTCACCACCATCCACCCTCCTTCTTCCACCCCACCACTCCCCCACAAGGCACTAGACACCGCCTCCTCCCCACAAGCCAACCACCCCACTCCCTCCCACCCCACCGCCACACCCCTTTTCTCAACAACCCCCCTTCCACGCCACCACCACCACCCTTACCTCCCCACCACCTCCCTTACCTCCCCACCACAACCCTTCACCTCCCCACCACCTCACCCTCCCACGCCACCACTACCACCTCCCTTACCTCCCCACTACCCTCACCTCCCCACCACCACCACCCCCACCAGCCACTCCCACCTCTAATTTAGGAGTCATATGTTTACACCTACACCTGCCTCCCCCCTCCACTCTCTCAAAACCTTACCACTATTTTTTTGGATCACCTGAAGATTAACCCCCCTAAGCTTAATACACCTGAAGATTAGACACCCGAACACTGCCTGGCTGTTGGGTAGGTTAGGTTAGTTAACATTAGGGTGGTTAATCTACAGGTGTAATAAGCTAGGGTGACAGATCTACAGGTGTAATAAGCTAGGGTGTCAGATCTACAGGTGTAATAAGCTAGGGTGTCAGATCTACAGGTGTAATAAGCTAGGGTGACAGATCTACAGGTGTAATAAGCTAGGGTGTCAGATCTACAGGTGTAATAAGCTAGGGTGACAGATCTACAGGTGTAATAAGCTAGGGTGTCAGATCTACAGGTGTAATAAGCTAGGGTGTCAGATCTACAGGTGTAATAAGCTAGGGTGACAGATCTACAGGTAACTGGACATGAAGTTGGTGTCTCAAGGGTTCATATGATAATTTGTTTCACCTGTTCGAGGAATGAGACTGAGTCTGATTAGTGGAAGAAAGAGGAGGAGGAGGAGGAGAGTAAGGAAGGTCAGGAAGAGGTTAAGACCAAGGTGAGGATGAGTCAGATACTGGTTACTGCCACTCCCTCATACACACACACACACACAGATGCTAAGGTATGTATGTATAGAAGTTAGGTGTACGTGTGTGTATGTGACGTCCTTGAAACATCATCTCACCTGTGTACACATGTTATGAGTCATGTATGTAGGTGTACAGGTGTTCATAGCTGCTGCCACCCACTACCACCACCAGAGAGAGAGAGAGAGAGAGAGAGAGAGAGAGAGAGAGAGAGAGAGAGAGAGAGAGAGAGAGAGAGAGAGAGAGAGAGAGAGAGAGGGCGTTGTACAAGCGAGAGGGTCTTCAAGTTTTAACTGAGACACTTCCAAGGTCAAACTCAACCCCCCCCCCACACATACACGTACATACATATATCCACTCACATATGTGCATCAATATAATTACATATATACATAAATACATACATAACTGTGGAAAGGTAATCTACTTAATTCAGAGTTACCCCTCTCTCCCACCTCCCTCTTCTTCCCTCTCTCCCACCTCCCTCTGTTCCTCCTCTTCTTCCCTCTCTCCCACCTCCCTATGTTCCTCCTCTTCTTCCCTCTCCCTTCCTTCCTCCCCACATACCTCCCCCTCCCTCCCTTCTCTTCTCCTTTCTTCTCACCTTACCTTCCTCCTCCTTCTGCTCAATTTCCTCTCCTCCCCTCACCCCCTTCCCTCTCACTCTTCCCAACCTCTCTTCTCTTCCGCCTCCCCTCACTCCAACCCCTCCTTTCCTCCTCCCCCTCTTTCCCTCCACCCCCCCCCCACCCCAACCTCGTGTTGATGGAGGTACACATAAGGGTCACAATAGATGCTAATTTTAGTCCTCATAACACAGGTGTGGTGAACGATGTATTGTCATGGTCCCGTGGTAATTACAGGTAAGTTACAGGTGTACTATAGTCACGAGAGAGAGAGAGAGAGAGAGAGAGAGGATTGGTTCTCAACGTACACACCTACACATATATAAACACACACACACACACACACAGTCACGCGACCATCGGCCTAAAGTAATGATGACAGTAACCAACCCACGACTACAGTTCTTATCATCAGGTGTCATAAGGACCACAACGCCCGAAATGTTTATGTGTGTGATATAGCCTCCTCGTGCCCCTCCCAGACGACATGAGTTAGTAGTCCTGTAGTTATGTCCTTTTAACACACAGGTCTACAGGCTTTCCGCACTACCGCAGTATGGTCATTCATGTGGGACGTGTTGTGGCGTAAAGGCGGACAATGTATACATACTAACATACGCACATAAATGTATACAGGGCAGATGTGTATACGGTCATACATACATTATAGCTTAAGGTTTGAGCCGAGAGAGAGAGACCTCAAGGCCACCACAACGACCACCATCACCCAATATATAATTAAAGTTTAGAACCACTACTACCTACACTACCACAACCACCACCATTAGTTACCAGTAAACAAAGCCCAGAACAACCATAACTACAACCAACCACAACAAAGTGAGTGCCACAGAGGGCCATAGTGCCAGTAGTAGTACCTTCACACCTTGGCACTCTCCCACCTGATCCACGTATTTCCTGCAACAGGTTTATGTGTCAACTAATACCTCTCTCTCTCTCTCTCTCTCAGCAGTGCCATTAACGAAACCTGTCCCTTGGCACTGATACTACCTGTCTTACGGATGAAAGGGCTGGGGGGGGGGAGGGGGCGAAGGAAAGGGGGGGAGGGGGTGAAGGAGGAGGTAGGGGTGATGGAAAGGGGATAATGAACAAAAGGGAGAGAGAGAGAGAAAGAGGTGATAGGTGTGAGAGAAGACGAAGAGAGAGAGAGAGAGAGAGAGAGAGAGAGAGAGAGAGAGAGAGAGAGAGAGAGAGAGAGAAGAGGGGAGGAGGGAGGGGTCGCTCGATATGAAAAGAGAGGAGGGTGAGTCATGTAAGTTTCCCCTCATGTACACACACACACACACACACACACACTAAGGGGGCCCCTATTGTACCTACACGGACGGACAGGTGAGTCACGCTGTATATCATAGCTTAAACACTGACTCGGTACACCGTGAGGGGAAAGGGAGGGTGGGGGGGGGTGGGAGAGGGGGGGGGCGGAGAGGGAGAAGGAAAGAAAAATCTAAGGGCATTGATAGTGTGTGGGGTGTGTGAGAGAGAGAGAGAGAGAGAGAGAGAGAGAGAGAGAGAGAGAGAGAGAGAGAGAGAGATGGCACTTGCTGGTGCATCAAGTACAACACAGTGTCGCTAGAAGATTCACCACCACTACCACCACCACCATCACTGCCACCAACACTGCCACCAACACTACCCCCAACATTACCAACACTACTACCACTCAGAGTGTTGGTTTGGCTGAGACTAACAATTAAACACACACACACACACACACACACACACACACACACAGAGAGAGGGGACTAAGAACACACCATGACCTTGACTACACCCTACACCACACATGAGCTGTCTCGTGGTTACACCTGGTATTGGGTGTACCTGTGTATCTCTCATCTGGGGTGTTGTGTGTCCCTTAGGCTCGGGTTGTCGGGTGTAAGTGTGTGATCTGGGTGTAGTGTGTTACTGTAGTGTGCTGGGTGTAGTGTGTTGGGTGTAGTGTGTTGGGTGTAGGGTGTAGTGTGTTGGGTATAGTGTGCTGGGTGTAGTGTGCTGGGTGTAGTGTGTTGGGTATAGTGTGCTGGGTGTAGTGTGCTGGGTGTAGTGTGTTGGGTGTAGTGTGCTGGGTGTAGTGTGTTGGGTGTCAGTATGTTAGAGTAGTGTGTTGGGTGTAGAGTGTGACCTGGGTGTAGTGTGTGACCTGGGTGTAGTGTGACCTAGATATAGTGTGACCTGGGTGTAGTGTGTGACCTAGATGTGTAGTGTGTGTGACCTAGATGTGTAGTGTGTGACCTGGGTGTAGTGTGTGTGTGTGTACCCTGTGTGATACACCTTCAAGTGATGGACCACATTATTGAATATATCTCAAATTGAATCAGTGGGTGAGGCTTCAACACCTACAGAGAGAGAGAGAGAGAGAGAGAGAGAGAGAGAGAGAGAGAGAGAGAGAGAGAGAGAGAGAGAGAGAGAGAGAGAGAGAGAGAGAGAGAGAGGACCAAATGTACAATGAACTGATTACATGATAGTTATAGTTACCAGTCAGACATACAGACACCGAACACAGGTAAGCTACAGGTGAGATGTTTACAGGTAGTCAGTATGTTACAGGTAGATACAAGTGTGTGATTTGATGGGAACCTAACCTAACCTAACCTAACCTAATCCTAACCATACCACTTCTCACAAGGATATACTATTAAGTTCTTATTATTTACACACACACACACACAGCGGCAACAGCACAACCACACTACCACCACATCGCCGCACCCACCCGCAATGCGCACACACACACACACACACACACACACATCTCATTATTATAGCGTTCAGTGATATTTTAATTATACCTAGATATAAAGGGGTTGAGAAGCTCCCAATTATAGCAACAGGGTTTAATAGTCTATATAATTTATAAGTCTACGTCGTTAAAAAACTCCTAATTATAGCACTATTATATTATATGGACTGGTATTCTATAAGTTTGGTTAAGTTAAGTTAGGTTAGGTTTGGTTAGGTTTACTGAGGTTTAGTGAGGTTAAATTAGATTTACATTTGCTTAGGTTAGGTTAAGCCTGAGTTAAATTACGTTAATCTAAGTTAAAAATATAGCTAGTTAGGTTAATAAGGTTAATTTCAAACCATATTAAGTTAACACACACACACACATAATCAACATGTACTGTACTTGTAGGCAACAAGAGGGTCCCCTTAACCAATGAACGCACGCCATGCCCGCAAACACGTGGATTTTTCTACCGCTAGCTCGATACAGGGACAGAGAAGAGAGAGTGCGGACAGTGCCATGGAGTAATGTACGTACCCTCGGTGGCACTTGGCACTCACCCACTCACCCTGTGCCACTCGTCCGCCCCAATACTGCCTCGTGAGTGACCTGACCTTCGGGCTCAAAGTATTTTAGGTTAGGTTCCCAAGGTCAGGTTAGGTAAATAGTGATGTATAACTTGTGTGTCCGTCTCTTGGAAGTTACCACACATAGATTCATCATCACTACCACACCCTCATTTTCAACACCTTAACTACCCTCTCATCCACAACTACTAACCCATAATTACCCTACCTACCACCACCCACCTTCTTTATCTTCTACCATGACCACTACCCCAACCTAATCACCCCCAACCACTATTAACCCCACCATCAACCACCAACACTACCACTATCAACCACCACCCCTAACCACTATTACCCCCACCACCAACCCACACCAACCCCCCAACCAATATTACCCCACCCCTCCACCATCATCAACCACCACTACTACCACAATCACAACTGAATGGTAGTACTAATCTAAGCATTCAGTGAACTCCCAACCTTTGTGAAGATAAATTAACTTCAACGTGTGGGAATTAATGAACCTCTTCCGTACTATTACTGAAGTAGAGTGTGTGTGTGTGTGTGTAATAAGGTAACCACAGTCGACGTCATCTTGTTAATTTCTTTACTTTCACTGTAATTTGGTTTCTCTTCTGAGCATCTCTCCCTCTAACCCACTCACCTCTCAGCATCCCTCTCACCACCCCACTCACCTCTCAGCATCCCTCTCACCACCCCACTCACCTCTCAGCATCCCTCTCACCTCTCAGCATCCCTCCCACCACCCCACTCCTCCAACATCCCTCTCACCACCCCACTCCTCCAACATCCCTCTCACTCCAGTCCTCCCTCCCTCTCCTTCCCTCCCCTAATCCTCTCAACATTAGCCTACATACATACATACATCCATACAGTCATACATACATACATACATACATCCATACATACACAGACATACACAGAGAGACAGACAGACAGAGACATAAATACAGACATACATAGACAGACATACAGACAGACAGACAGACAGACAGACATCCATACATACATACAGACATACAAAGACAGACAGACAGACATACAGACATAGAGACAGAGATAAAACATAACTGTACCCCCGACACAAGACAGACAGACAGACCGACATATATTAGCTTAAATTACCCAAGTGAGTGATATGACGACCCGACTGTGACAAACGGCTTCAGTCCCATGACATGACTCACGTGACATGACAGAGAGAGAGAGAGAGAGAGAGAGAGAGAGAGAGAGAGAGAGAGAGAGAGAGAGAGAGCCCGCAACCCCTTTCACGACCAGACGCACAGTACGACCACAAGTGTACAGTACGACCAACCCTACACGACCAGACGTACGACCCTATACATCACAATATACGACCACACGACTCAGCCAATAGTCTGCATTCAATCATACTTTAACTTTCATATTGATTCTATCTATCTATCGTCCAATTTATCTATCTGACAGTCTATCTATCAATTTATCCTTCAATCCTGTCTATCCATCTATCTATCTATCTATTTAACAGTCTATCGATCTATCTATCAATTTAAGTCTATCGAACTATTTAACAGTCTATCGATCTATCTATCAATTTAGAAGTCTATCTATCTATTTAACAGTCTACATATCGATCTATTTAAGTCTATCTATCTATTTAACAGTCTATCTATCTATTTAAGTCTATCTATTTAACAGTCTATCTGTCTATTCAACAGTCTCTCTCTCTCTCTCTCTCTACTCAGGTTGAAGTCTCGAGCTCTGAGGTGTGTGCGCCACGTAGGCAACCACACTAGACCGACTACACCAGGCAGCCCACGACGCGGTGTAGCGGCCTGTATCAACACTCACACATACACTCACACTAGTACACACACATACACTCACACACATACACTCATGCTATTACACGTCTCATACATACACTCATACTCTTACACACACACTCACATTCCTTCACATACACTGGGGTGTCTAATCTTCAGGTGAAATTAGCTGGGGTGGCTAATTTTCAGGTGGCCAGGCCCCCTTTATGTCAGTTTACTGATGCGTACAATCAAGAATTAGAAAGTTACGTAAATGTAGTGAAGTTACTGTTACTTAAGGTCAAACTCAAGTGTTATAGACAAGAACGCGCTAACAGATGGTTTAATGGTACTCGTCTTGTGTAGTATTATAGGTGATCAATGTGTGTTTGTTTACATATACATACACACATACATACAGATATACATAATAATGGTTGCCCTTCGTGTAACAAGGATGGCCGACCCAAGGGCCACAACAACCACACCCATGCAGAGTTAACGAGCTGCATGACCCAGTGTCAAGGAATAGTCCGAGAAGACCGAACAACTCGCCAACTGCACTGGCTAACCATTACCCCCCCCGGAATACGATTCGCAAATGGATTAACATCCAGGTCCCCAATAACTGCTGGGTAGACATACAGACACAGACACGGGCCTCCCTACTCGAGTGATTCTACAGGTATGATTAAATAATACACAGGTAATAATGACCCCAAACAGGTAGGTAGCCCAGTCAAGGTGTGGAGTTCAGGGGGGTCCTTATAGTGGCCCAAACACTGTCGCCACATCCCTCAAATCACCTCATCCTTGGGTCTAAAATGTCGACAGGATGGTCTACTGTGTCGTCGTTACTGTGTGTGTGTGAATACCTTACTGTATTTCCCTTATGCAAATTACATCTTAATGACGGAATAACAGCACGCTCGCCTGACCTACCTGTGAATGGGCGTGGCTCAGATGGCTTCTCATCATAGGCGTGGAGTCGCCGGCGTGGGCGGTGGCGTCAGCGGGCGTGGCGGCGTGGGAGCAACATGGGCGTAGTGGCGTGGCGACCTCAGCAGACTCCACTGTGGCTGATGTGATGATCTCCTCCCGCTCCTCCTCCTCCTCCCGGCTAGATAATCCACAGTGTAAAATATCCCTCAGTTGTCTTACTCCTTGGTGAATATTCCTCGATATTATCCACCGTCGTGTGAATATTCCCCTTTTAATAATAGTCACCTGTCTTCCTCACACACACACTCCCTCTCTTGGGTAATTCGGTTTATTAATATTCGTCAATAATCTTCACCGTTGGGTTAATATTCCTCGATACTCCTCTACAACACAGCTAGGTGAGTGAGATGTCACCCTCACATACACTCAGTAACTCACATCTCACGGTCGCAAATGTCCTTCACGGGTGTCTTCGTTGTCTTGTGAAAGGATGCCAGTTTTTTTTTTTATTCCGATTCAAAAGTTATAATATCATTAGTATGCTGTTTTGTTTACTAAAATACCACTGTTCTTTCTTTAAATCTTTAATTATTTAAAATTTCCTTCTTCACAAACACAGTAACTGACAAAGAACACAAATAATTGTTTAAATTTCTTCAATATCTGGCTACCGTGCGTAAGACGATGCAAATTTTTTCTAATATTCCATCCAACACAGAAACACACTCCGATGATCGTTTTGTGTATGATAATATAATTTTTCTACGACCGTTACTCTTATCTAGTTTATAATTCTTCTTTATAACAACTAAAGATAATTAGTCATTGTTAAGAGCCACAGAATGTAAATGAATTCAATAACAGCTGGGGCAGAAATACTCGGAATATCCCAGTAATTCCGACGTCAAAGTTGCAATTATCAGAGCAGATCACAACACTGGGTTTCTGGCCTCACGACATCTTCAGTCTACGGCCAAGGTTTTCAACATTATAAGGACAGCCACTGAGAGAGCGAGGAAAAAAAATGAATGTTGGAATTGTAATCTTGGTGATGATGACAGACTCTTGAAGGTCAGCTTGGTACCGTGACAAGACGTGGCTCACGGTATAGAAATTCAGAGCCTTTTATTCAATTGATACTAGATCCTTAAAACTATTTCTCTTCTTGTAGTGTAGTTCTATGCAAGGAGGGTCAACCCACAGCGAATAAGGGTCAAGAATTTGCGTTTTAAAGTACGTTGTGTTAGTCCAATTTTGGCACCGTGACAAGATGGCCCAACACGACCAGGATTTAAAAAAAAAACTTATTCAATATTTTTCTATGTTTCTAAATACTGTACTTCTGTGTACTAAATATTTTCAATCATATAGAAAACAGTTCAATATTCGAGGGGTGTTGATTTTTTTGCGCCCGTTGTAAGTACGAAGAGTTTACTGCCCAATTTGGCACCGTGACAAGATGGCCCAGAACGCCTCAGATCTCCCCGCCCTCACCACAGTTTCTTCACTATCATTCACAGTTCCTCTTCTTACGCTACAACAGTTATGCAATACGTGTAAACACAGTGAATAATGATGTATATTTCACCGTTGTGTGTGTGTGTTTCAGGAAGACAGTCACATTGTGATGTTGTGTTAGCAGTCTGGACCAACACCCACACAGTCTTGCCAGAAAATTTTTGGTCGAGTAAGAAATTCCTCTTCTTGTAAGGTCAACCAAGAGGCTACAGCAACCACAACACCTACATGGTTGATGGACGGCTAGAGGGCTCAAGTCCTCACACCACCAACACCTGTCACTATAGTCAACTTGGTAAACTTAATGGGCTACCCCGGGAAAAAGATCACAGTCACCACCTCACTCACGACTCAAGAATCACTGTTTACACCAGGCCAGCCGGAGCCTCCCCACACGTGCTATCTCAACTGCCATCACTCACCACAAACTAAACTAATACCTTAAAATATACAAAAACGGTTGTCTCGCTAACTCAACTACTGCATAAATATAGCGTAATATATTTTGTAAAGGTTAAAGTTGTTTATTTGTTGTATTAAAGCAGAGGAGACGAGAGAGGTCGATATATTGTGGAGGGGCGGGCGGGTGTTAGCTCCGCCCCCGGGTAGACGGTACAGCCAATAGGAGAGGAGGTGAGCGGTCCTACACAATTTAGCGCTAAATTTAAATACCTTCCAGTTGAGAAATTACCTTTAACATAATTGGCCTTCAAAATAATTACGTCTATGATGACTTGTAATATAACAAAGTTCTGAAAAGATAATTAATTACTTTATTTCATCATAAGTATACGTTTAAATGTTGTGTAAAGGTCTACGTACACTGTTTACATATTGTTTATATACGTAAACTATGTATATTGTTTATGTACACTGTTTATGTATATTGCTTACATACCAGAAGTCTATGTATACATCATTTGTATATAGACAGGGGTCCCTGAGGAGAGGAGCCCATAAGAGCTGGAGCCCATTAGAACAAGGGCCTATTACGACAGGGGCCCATTAGGACAGGGCCTATTTCGCCAGCCACCAGTATTATCAGGTAAACAATGCACCAGTAACCGTAAATAGTAACAGGGTGGGCGTCTCTACCACTACTGATAACAACAGCCAAGTGATTAGTGATTGGAAATACCTGTAAGTGCCAAGTGATTGAAATTAGTGCCAGGTGAGGGGATTGGAAATAACTGTCATGCTAATAATGATTGTAAAAGAGGCAACCTTCCCATATGAAATAAACCTTAAACTAACCTAACCTAACATAACACACTCAAATCTAATTAATATACCTGTGTGAATTATTACATTATTATACTGTAATTATCATGGTGGTAATTACAAAAGGTAGATAATTAATGAGCTTACCTTGTTATGAGCATGCCGACATCACCGAGCCATCTGATTGCTGACTGAAAGGGACACCAAAAAATCAGTATGCGAGTTACTAAGTCAGGAGCTTACTAACTCACCTTCATATACTAATGATTATTAGGAAAGGGATTTTATATTTACTCTATGGGGTAAAATTATGTGGAACCCATTCTCAACTGGGTGGACTAGGGGGGTACCCGGAATACAAACCAGTGTACCTTAGGTGAGAGATGAATCGCTAGCTGGGAAGATCCATTCTAAAGTCTCCAGTTACGAGGAAAATTGATCGTAGGAACCTTTTTTTAAATCCTATATAGGAGTTTTAACAATAAAGCCTCTGCCCCCTGTCACCGCCTCCTTCACCACACAAAGCCACAAGGAGCAGGAGGTAATAGGAGAATGTTTCTGGGTTTGTTTAGTGTAGGCGGTGAGGAGGAGGAGGAAGGTTGCGGGAGAACATGGCGGGTGATGTTAGGGGTCGGTGTTGGGATACTTACCACGATCACGAATCTATTTATTATTTCACGACCTGCATTAACCTAAGCCAACTTAACTCTAACCTAATCTAAATTTATTTAACCTAACTTTGCTTCGCCTAAATTAACCTGAAGTAACTTAATATAACCTAACTTAAAAGAGGCAAACTCAACTCAACCGAAACTAACATACGGTATTATCAATACTCGTAATAATAATATATGTTCCTTGTCATTTCCTAACACAGTCCCCCTGGCTGGCAGCACACCACAACAATAATGATGTAATATAATCTCGTTTTCTATGGTTGCTGACTGGGGAGACTCAAATATTTTACCTTTCCTCAAGACTAACATTATTATCGACTCACACAGCTACGGTAATTACTCCAATCCTCTAAAATTCACTAATATGAATGTATATTAAGCTAAATATGCCTTAAATTTGTTAATATTCACTTAAATCAATCCCCATATGGTTTATATTCGATCCGCAAGCAAGTTTTTTGCCTCCGTCTTCCCAGAGGTAACTGAGAAGCTGGATATTAATTCCTTGATGGATTATGCTCCGGAGGTAATGATTAGCCGGTGCAGTTGGTGAGTTGTTCGGTCTTCTTAACTTATTCATTTACACCGGGTGATACAGCTCGTTAACTTAGGGTGTGGTTGTTGTGTCAAGACAAGTTAGGTCAGGTCAGGTTGGTTCGGCTTATGATCGAACTACACCTAAGAATATTTTCAGCACACCAAGGCCATCCACGTCTCCCACTGATTGTCTTCAGCGCTGCGGGTTGTCGAGGACCTTTTTTCCGTACCCACAGCTGACCCCGAGATCAATTATGGTGACGGTGGGCCTAGCGGAGGTGACGTTCTGATGGTAAATGTTATCAGATCTTACGTCGTTATGATAGAAATTTAGAGTGTGTCGTCTGCAGGATTTCTATACCATTTACTATATCATGTTATCTATCTCTATCTATCTATCTGTATCTTTCTATTCGTCTATCAATATGTTTATCTAGATATTTAACAAGGATGCCACCACCACCACAACAACAACAGCTAGGATACAACAACAATCACAACAGGAGCAACAGAACCATGCACTAGACCACTGCTGTATACCTCCGGATGGGTTAAATTGATCTAGGGTCGTAGAGGTGATGGTAGTGGTAGTGGTGGACTGAGTCGATACTTCAACACGTTTACTTTATGGTCTCTCTCACTACTTACCTCCTCCTCCTCACCACCGTGCTCTACACCGCCTTACATCTATATTGTATTAAAATGTACTTACTAACGCTACTTGACTGGAAAATGTAGAGTATCGTCTTAGACTGACCTTAACCTAACCTAATTCTGTCGTAATAATGTTGTAAATAATGGTGTCCTACCTGTACAGTACATATAAAGCAGTGTGTGTGTGTCCCTTTTAACATAACTCCTGATATATGGTTAGGTTGTGTAACTGAAGGTGCAATGTGTTGGGAGGAGGATTCGGCCCGGCTGACATGTGCTTTGTTTATCGGTATTGCGGCTGGACCCCTCATCAAACCTCTTGGGTAACGCCGGGTACCTGCACGTTACTACACATTTTGTATATTTTATTGACATTTGACATAAACACCACCGTATATCATAAAACTAAGATGATTTTTACTTAGATTTTCGTAAAACCTTTGTGGGAGAGAGGAGGTAGTGATGGATCAGCTGTTGATATTGTGTGTGTGTGTGTGTATGATGTTGCTGCCTTCACTTCTGGCGGCTCCACCAACCAGAGCTATTGTGGTGTGGTAATGTTTAGTGAACGTATTTACCTATGCCATACCCTCCCACTCCCCCCAGTATAATTTTGTAACGTAAATAATGTCAATTGAACGTATGTATTGTAATCGAATCTACGTACATATCAGATATTACTTCCGGATATCAATATTATTTTAACTTAAGACGAATATTTATACACATTCTCATTGATAAAGCCTGAGAGATATCATAAGAATCCACTTACCATGAACTTGTCTCCTGGATACCTCAAGTTAGGATGACCATAAGATAAATAAAGTAGATAAACTAAAAAAATGATAAATATGAAAATTAAACAAGAATAACACATGCATTTTATTGATACACAAGTAAAAATAACATAACAGGTGCAATAAAATAGAGACGATTCTACATGCTAATTTACATATGTTTACCTCGTGTGATAACATAAACAACACATGCATTCTACGGACACATGACACAGTGCAATAATAATAATACATGAAGTACCAGGTGCATATTGTCAATCATACTAATATCTCACTTAACTCCTTAATATATTAATGACAATACGAGTTAAACTGAAGGAATACTGTCTTAATTTTTCTGATAAACAATAACACGTGTTTGCCATATATTTACTTAGCTAAGCACATGTATCTACTTAAGTACTGCACATGTTTACTTATAACCATATATCTACTTAACTAGTCATATATCTACCGTACTTAACCATAACTTATAAAGTGCAGGAAGTAAAGAAAAAAATAAACACAGTGACTTTATTGACTTAGAACAATCACAACATATAACTTATAACTAAAAAAGAATATAAATAATGTGCAGCTGGATAATATAACATAATCTTATAGAGAAATGCAAACATAACTAGCTGTGGTTCACCTGAAGATTAACACCATCCTAATCTTCAGGTGAACGAAATTAAAAATATCAACTGTTTCTATAACTACCATCTTTAAGCAAATAAAAATAAAAACACAAGGAAAATATATTAAAGGAAGACTTTATAAACAATAGTTAAGTAAGAGGAAATAAAAGTCGGTTATGTTATTGAGTGGGAAGAATGGCTGGCGGCCTCTCCCTGACGCCACGATAACAGGATATGAATGGTTACTACCTCCTGCAACCCTCCGCTATGCTAAAGGGATGCTATGCTATATTAACCCCCTTCCTTCCCTCCTTCCCCTCCGCTAAATGGTGATGCTGTGAGAAACGTTTAGGCTACGACACAGAGAACGTTTAAATTCTTAGTTATATGAACGTTTAAGACCGATTTGTTGAGGCTACGACACAGAGATGGAAACTTAATGGTTTAGAACGTTTAAATTCTGCATTTTTTATTTACTGATTTGGATGTTTATAACCAATTCGTTTAGACTGGGTTAGGTTAAGTTAGGCTAGCTTAGGTTTGATTAAGGTAGGTTAAAATAGGTTAGGTCAGTCTAATAAATATAGATGCAACCATGCGCTCTGCAATAGTATTCCTACACAAACTTTTCCTTCTGATGATGCAATTCTTATCCTGCAACATTCATCATCAAGATCATTAAAAACAATGATGACAAGAGATATGACATAAGCTACTTTAACACTATTCCTATAAAAAAATATATTGTGTTTATTTTCTGCATTAATATGTCATCATGAACTCTTTCGTGTGCAAATAGTGAGTGATCATCATGCAAGGGTGACGTGGTTGGTGCAGGTGTCGCAACCCCTCCCCCCTCTGCTGCTGCTTTTAATCAGTGTTTCTGTGATAGATAGATAGATGAGTCCATACAAACATTAATGGATTGATATACTTTGTGTATAGATAGATAGATAGAAAGATTGACACATTCAGTAAAATCGTCATACACGTTACATTGATTCAGCATGCATATTGAGAGTGCAGGTATACAAACAACGTAGGTAGACAGTGCAGGGATTCAATGTAAACAGACAGTGCAGGTAAACAATGTAAACAGAGTGCAGGGATACAATGTAAACAGACAGTGCAGGTAAACAATGTAAACAGAGTGCAGGGATACAATGTAAACAGACAGTGCAGGTAAACAATGTGTACATAGACAGTACAGACCTGTTGTACAGTACATGAACAACATGAACCTATAAGATTTTACTGAACACATAACTATGTATGTATGTATCAATCATAATGCACTGAAATGGCGTGACGGAGGCTATATAACACAATATTCCTCCACAAATACAGTACAACGTTTACCTGGTAACGTTTATATCACACTTGAAATATATTAGCTAATACGGTTATTTACGGCAGTACAGGAGTGAATTTTGTACTTCTGTATTTATCTTCCTCGGTACAGAATTACATACATACGACATTACCTATCTATCATATGTTACATAATATTTCTACTATAGGCCTATTTAGTGATGTAATGCTTCTTCAGATCTTCCTTAAAATAATACATGATTTAATTTTAATATAGGAGTAATATTTTGCATTATTATCTCCCTGGGTACAGAATCACACGGAGAAATAAGATGAAATACGTTTGCTTGTCTGTGCCGGGTGACGTAAATGATGGTGACGAGATGAGAGATGCTGCGTTGTCTCAATCCTCCCTCAGTCTATTCCTCAGTAAATACAAGTTTAATTCATCTTTTCCATCATTAGATAAATTTAACATATTATTAATCTCTCTCGGTCTATAAATTCAAATGAAATTATAAATACGTTTCCTTTTTTGTGTAGTTGATATTGCAATACGGACGAGTGAACAAAGTACTTATTTTATCTCAGATTTTCCCAAGAAATACAGTTGCTATATTTATTTTCTTCAATATAGGGTTAAAAAATGCAATAATATCTCCCCCAGTGCAATATTACCGACTAAACTAACACACATTTATTCATGCAACATTGACTATGGTGACAAGAGACTGAATTAAAACAATATTCCTGGAGTAAATGAGCCCTTACGCTTATTTCTGGCAGTACAGGAGTGAAGACTGTAATATACTCTTCCTCGGTACAAAATTCCGGGATAATTAATGGTGAGGAAGAGGTAATAATCCTTATTTGGTTGAGGGAGTGAGGAAGAGCGACCCGCCGTCGATCACCTAGCAGAAGACACTCATATGTCAGCGCCATCTGTTGTCTCTCTCCCTCACTACATCTCCGGTATATTATCTTTACCTTCTGTATTTTCTCAAATTTCTCGCTATTATTCCTATTATCTACTTAATTATATTAAATTATATAATCTAAAATATTTATGATTTACTCCTGTACTACATATTTGAATATTTTAGCTATTTCTATTTTCCATAATTTATCACTTTTCTCGCTATTTATTCTATTTATCTACTTAAATATATTATATTAAATAATAGACAACATTTATTTTAAGGGATTATGACTCAAAATAATAAATTAATTAGAAAATTTAACCTTAAATTAATAAATATGCTTTATTTTATCAGCCTTTATCAAAATACTAGAACATCCTTATTAAAATTATTTTATTTAGGGCTTTATTCATCGCAAACAGCAAGAAATAAATATACAATTTTAAAATTCAACTGTCATTGAATATATATTTTACTTTCCGGTACAAAATACTATATATTATCATTATATTATCAATATAACAATAATTATATATCGCAAACAACATGTAATATATATCTCAGGTAATAATTATATTTCGTTACTTTTTGATTATCTATCTATCTATCTGTCTATTCATCTATATATCTGTCTATCTCTATCTATCTTTCTATCTATCTATCTGTGATATATAATAATAGATTATCATCCTCACTTATGAAAGGTGTAACACCTTTTACTCAGAAATAGTGTTAAAAAATTACCACAATTAAAATAGTTGAAATATACAAATATCTTTTAGAATCAGGTTATTAAAACTAATATAACTTAGCATTAACTAATTTAGCTATATCAATGTAGTGTTTGGTTAGGTTATAATATGTCTAAGTATGTTCTTTCATCAAGAAAATAAAGTTTTAGCTCAATATTATATACCAACTTTGTCTACATACATGTTTAATTGCACACTTATATTGTTGATAAATATTTATAAATAATTAGTAACTCGTTTAATGATTTTATTGAGTAAATATCTATTTATCTATCCATTTATCTATCAAGCAAGGTGTTCGTTGTAGTTGGGCAACATGAACCACCTGGCCAGCAGCAGAAAGACAACAACACGTTTCCTTCTCCTCGGCTGCCAAACAATATTTTCTCCTCAATCAGTTGACAAAACTAATACAAGATGGGCATCCTCGAGAGGATCGGAGAAATTGAGAAGGAGATCGCCCGGACACAGAAGAATAAAGGTGGGGGAGTTAATTAAGGTGTAATGAGGTGGTTAGTGTGACCTGTCAATCCAGACGTTGGTGGCAAAAAAAAAATAAATTAATGTCTAGTTAATGTCTTCCTGTATCTATATCTCGATGGTTTAGTTCATTAATGGTCAAAGTTTAGGGTCTGGTCGCACCTCCATCTGTCAGTCAAGTCACTAGTCATTGCTTGGAGAAACTATTGGGTATACAATTGTTTGTTGAGTATTATCCTAAAGGTTGACATTAGCTCATCACGTTGACAGAATTTGATGGTTTAAAGATGATAATTAACAATAATTCAACTACAGGCAGCCCTTGGAAGCTGTTAGGAGGTTGTACCCACTAAGATCTTGATGTACTATAGGGAGATCATCCAAGCTGTGCGTTCTTAGTAATATATCTTCAGAAATACTCTACGACGGATCCATCGTCAGCCAACAACTTAAGATAAATATTCAATCAAAGACAATGTGGTAATTTTACAATCACCGGTATGCAAATTAGACGTGAAAACCAATTTTTAGTGGTGTTGATGAAGGTTCGGAGGAAGTGGAACCTCTCTTTAACGGACACTATGGAGAGGAAAGTTCATTATATCAAAGGTCAGATGTGAAAGCCCCATCTAACGGCTAATATGGAGAAATAGGTCCTTAATATGGAGGTTTTACTGTGTATAATTATTGATTTAAGACCTTTACCTCCCTGTTAATCTTGACCTAATCACAGGTAGGTTGAGTCTTGAAACAAGGAAAATGTCAGGTTAAAAACAAAACTAAAATAACCTGACCTAACCTAACTTGACGTGTCATTGTATTAATGTACTGGGTATTTATTCCGCAAACACTATGACTTAGTCACAAAATCTGTCTTTGTCTTACAGCTTAGCCTCGTATGCTGGTGTTTGTGGAATAATAACCAAAAAATAAAAAAATTGTAACATTCTTTGGGATGACTGGAGTAATCGGCTACCTGAGGGAAAATATTTATAGAAGAAAAAAATTTTCTTTAATAGTAACGCATTCTGGGTGAAGGAATTACACTTTTTGTATTTTATTTTTCCTTAATTTTTCTCATACATAAAGATGGTCTGCCTCATCCACCTAATGACAACACTGTGTTTGTTTTTTGTTTGTAATTCAACTTTTTATGTGAGCAAAAATGTGTCGTAGTTATTAACACGCCTCCGTTTCACAGTTACTAAGATACTGTAACTTTATAACATTTTTATATGGATGATAAATTGTAAATATTCCGTAGAATACAGCCGCGGAAAATACTAACAAGAGGTAATAGGGTTTCTAGTGTTTTTGTGGCGTTTCAATCAAATCTGACCTTCATTTATGTCGGAAAGGAGGCATCTTGGAGATATGAACCCCCCCCCCCCCCAATACCAAAATTTTTTATTATAGAATCTTGGTGGGGCTTTGAAGTAGAGGGAATTTATTGGGTTAAAAAATACAAAAGTTGACAAAACCTAACCTAACCTAACTTTAATTTTGTCTCGGTGATTTTATGTCGTTTCGTGAAAAAAAAATTAAATAAAATTATCTTTACAATGGTGGTAGTCTACACCGCATTTTGGACACTATATAAAACTTTACGGAACACCATTGGCCTTGAAAATATCAATAGCAGCGGCAATGTCTACAAAAACACCTTGAATGGTTTGCCAGTCTGAGAACCAACATCCTACACACGGCCCCAAGATTCAAACTAATGAACCTGAAACCTGCAGCAGTAGACTGACACATTGTTCTGTTCGTAGCTGCTTCAGGTTCACGAGTCTGAATCTCAAGGGGTTCGGGGAGCAGCAGATGAAGCGACGGGACTTATCTTCATGACTGTGATTGTTTCTGCTGTCATGATAATTTACTTCTAATTCCTAAACTTGTCTTTTGCTACTGCAACTAGTCTTACCCCTCTGTCTTGGTTATCATTCACCTCACATAGCATAGAGGAGGAGTACGGGTTATAATAGGTATAAAACTGTGGTTATTTATATTTAATCTGTCTAGAATTAGGTTTTTACGTTTAATCTGGCTAGAAAGCTATTAGTTACTTACAATTAATCTGGCTGGAAATTGGTTACAGTACTTATAATTAATCTGCCTACAAAAGTATCACATTCTTTATAATTAATCTTACGTGGCTCAAATTATATTTCTATATTTATAATTAATCAGGTTAGAAAACTATTTAGGTTCTTTATAATTAATCCGGGTTAACCTTCCTCCACAGCCACTGAATACCACTTGGGTGTGCTGAAGGCCAAGCTCGCCAAGTACCGCACACAGCTGCTCGAACCCCAGGGCAAGAAAGGGGAGAAAGGCGAGGGTTTCGATGTTATGAAAAGTGGAGATGCACGAGTGGCGCTAATTGGTTTCCCATCTGTCGGCAAGGTAAGGCTTACTGCGAGGCTTTTGTTGTTATGCTGATCGTGAAGGTGTGTTGACTTGGACACGGCAGTTAGTTGATTTATAGTTGTCTCGGTAATTATTTTTAGTGTGTGTGTGTATGTTAAGAATACTGTGCATATATTTTTATTGTGTTTCTAGGTCTTAAAAAGCGTCATTGCCAATTTTAACCTGTGAGTTTTTGCATATGTTTAATTGGCATGACTGGTTTTTAGGGCTGTAGAGTTTACATGTTACATCTACACCTACCCACCAACCCACCCACACCTACCATCACCCATACCCACCCACGTCACACCCAGGTTACCAAAACAGTATTGCAACAATTTTGAACCACATGAACTGCCATCTTGAGTTGCAATCATCACTAAAAAATATACCTGTATTTACATCATGACGTTCAGTACACCAGTCCGAGGAAATTAACGATCATCACGCCATGTTATTTATCTCTCTCTCCCCCTCCGCAGTCTACCCTCCTGAGCACGCTGACCAACACTCAGAGCGTAGCGGCATCCTACGAGTTCACGACACTGACTTGTATCCCGGGAGTTATTGAATATAAAGGGGCCAACGTCCAACTGTTGGATTTGCCCGGTATCATTGAAGGAGCCTCTCAGGGCAAAGGTAGAGGCAGACAGGTAAGATTTGGATTTTTATTAATATACACTGTTCCATTTGTCTATTGTGTGATGGTGTCTTGTGAGTCAGTGTGGAGGTTGATGATTCTCTTTGTATATTGTATTGTGTCTGTGAGTTGAGGTTATATGCAAGAGAGAGAGTGCGTGTTTGTGTGTGGGTGTCTTACCTTTTTATTATCACATTTTACACTTTATCATTGTATTTTCTTTATATATCCCCCTCGTGTCTTTAATGTTTCTCTACCCTATTATCCACCGACCACAAAAATGAGAATGAAAATAAAAGACTGATAGATAGACAAAAACAGATGAGACACCTCTGAGATTTATTTCAAAGACAAAATATGTAGCCTGAACCTTCAGCTGAGTTTTAATGATGTAATATTCCTTCTATGCATCTGACAGAGTTGTAAGACCACACCCCACCCGGTAGTTATGGTTCTTGGCTAGTGGTATCCAATGTGTCATGCCCAGTGCAGTACTTACATATATGGTCACCAGATGAAGTGTAAAAAGTGAAAGAAGGTCTATCCTCACAGACCATCAGGGGCAGTATGGTGACAATATAATGAATGCAGTATTAACTCATGATACTCAAAGAGATGACAAGGCCAGCACTACACTTAAACCACCTTCACTTCCTCAATTGAAAGCTGACGCCTCCTAAACTGTCGCCAAAATTTATATTATGTACAGTCGCAAACAAAAATCCTGTCGCCTCTTTTGCTTCTCCACAAATCCCCAAGATACAGACAAACTGATGGGAGTTTTATGTTACAGGTTATTGCCGTGGCCAGAACAGCAGATTTAGTGATCATGATGGTAGATGTTACTAAAGGTGAGGTACAGAAGGAACTATTAACTGCTGAGCTGGAGGCTGTCGGCATCAGACTTAACAAGAAGAAACCCGGCATCTACTTTAGGGTAATTATTCTGTTACATTTTCATCAGTATTATTGTTTAGGAATGTGTTGTAACAGAATAACCTTATATGGAGGACTTTTAACCCCTTGTGTATGGGTCTTCTTGGTGCTGAATATAATCGGTGTTAATCTGATAAGATATTAAAACTGGCATCCCCATAGTTAAGAGGTTGAAGACAGTTACTACTTTAGCCCTTTGACTACCAACCATTAGTTCCATATATAACTATAATTAGGTCCCATGTCTTAAGCTAGTTTGTTTATTTAATAGGAAAAGAAAATTAATGGGACATGTTTTTTTTTCTTTATTAATTTGAGTTTAGGTGTTTCTTGTTGATAATGTTAGCTTTTTTTTAATTTAACAGCAAAAGAAAGTTGGTGGTATAAAGTTCAACGCCACTTGTACGCTGACCAAGATTGACGAGAAGATGGTGCAGATGATTCTACATGAGTACAAAATCTTCAACGCTGAGGTGAGGCTCCTTATGACTGTCCTAGTTACCGGTACTCACATTGATGAGTTACCTTCAGTTGACTGGTCACTTCCGTACATACCTGTCTTGTCTATGTATATGCTGAACTGTATACCTGCATTCTCTATATAGAATACAGGATGAACCAATTGTAAACCTTAATGGCAATTTTTCTGAGTAAATATCTATCTTTATCTATGTATCTATAAAATCTGTTAATTATACTTTTCAGGTGACCATATAATTAATATTTTTCAGGTGATAATTGTATTTTTCAGGTGATCTTACAATTAATATTTTTCAGGTGATATTCAGAGAAGACTGTGCAGCGGATGAACTGATCGACGTCATCTCTGGTAATCGTGTGTACATGCCGTGCCTCTACGTGTACAACAAGATCGATCAGGTATCCATCGAGGAAGTGGACAGAGTCGCTCATCAGAATAGCTGTGTTGTGGTCAGGTAATGATATATATTGTGTTCTACCTATTGGTTTATTTTTTCCACAACTGACCATGGCAATGCTAAGTGGCTTATCAGCTCTCTAGGCTAAGTCGACTGCTCACCAGTACCTGTATCTGACTCACTTGAGATCCAACACTTTTTATTTTACAAATTAAGCACTGCCTGTATGCCAGTGTTGTATAATGCCTCCCTGAAATTTTGCCCTTCAGCTTAACTATCTTGAAGTTTAACCAACCCAACCCAACCCAACCCAACCCAACCAAAAGCCAATCCCAAATCTACAACACCGCTTACAGTATCAGTCCTTGAACATCATATTCATTTCAGTGTTTCGTGGTAAACTCGCTCATTATTCCTTCGCAGTTGTAACATGAAGCTGAACTTGGACTACTTGCTGGAGAGGATGTGGCAGGAACTTTCTCTTCTCCGTATTTACACAAAGAAGCCCGGGAGAGCTCCGGATTTTACCGACCCGATCATTCTGCGAGGGGGGGCCACCGTAGAGCACGTCTGTCACTCTATCCATCGGTCTATTCTATCTGTCTTCAAATATGCACTAGTTTGGGTGAGTTAAATGGGTTGAGACATAAGACTAGTTTGGTTGAGTAGATAGGTCTTCAATGATGCCACACTGCCACTTTGTTTGCTGAAGAAGACTGTGTTGTATCCTTGCTGTTCCTAGTACACTGTCAGGCATACAGGATATTTTTTTTTTGCTTTCAGTTGAAGAAGAGAATGTTTCACAAGATCAAGTTCTATAAATGTTTTAAGATCAAGTTTTATACAAGATTAAGTTTTATACATGTTTTAAGATCAAGTTTTATACAAGATCAAGTTTTATACATGTTTTAAGATCAAGTTTTAAACAAGATCAAGTTTTATACATGTTTTAAGATCAAGTTTTATACATGTTTTAAGATCAAGTTTTATACACGTTTTAATAGTTCCGTTTTCTCTCCCCAGGGTAAGAGCACAAAATTCAATCCCCAGAGAGTCGGCATCCACCACATAATGAGCGACGAAGATGTCATTCAAATTGTTACCAAAAAATAGGTGGATTATTATAACGTGTTAACCTTCCAAAATATTGTTAAGTTAAATCATTCACTATCTCTCCCAATATTTAGTATCCCCCCCCAAAAACCCTTGAAATATCAGAATTTTATTTGAAGACGGAGAGTGTATAGTTGTGGCGAAAATTTCCTGAACTGTTGGCTAATGTGGGGTATCTACTCTGAGGTCAGATACAGTGGTCCCTCGGTTAACGAACACAATTCATTCCAGAAGGTCGTTCGTTAACAGAAAATTACGTTAACCGAAACTATTGTTTCAATGGGATTTTGGGTAATTGGTTCCAGCTCACCGAAAATTACAAACAGACTAAAAATAAATGCAGTAAAGTACACTTACTTTTAGGTGTGCATGTAGAAGGCTCCTGGTTGATGATGATGATCGGAATTAGAATGGGGTGGAGGAGAAGGGAGAAAAGAAGGCATTGGGGTGGAAGAGAAGTCACCCCATGCCTCCATTTCACCCATAAAACTTTAGTTCACTTGGTGTAATTCAAGATTATTTTCTTTAAATCAACACTGCACTGCATTATATATTGTCAATATGTAAAATAAACTTCAGAATGACCAATAATTTTACTGTAAAAATGTAAAAATAGTTTATGTTCAAGAGAGTCTCCAGCAAGAAGCTTCCTCCACTGAGTAGGGACACACACCGACGCCATTTTGGGTGTGTTGAGTGGCTGTTTGGCGCGCTAAAAACTAGTTCCCTGTACTTCAATTATGTTAAATAATTGTTAAAATGACTAAAAACTTTAATATAAGACTTGGAAAATTATTGAATAGTACAATCTTCTTGATATTTACTCAATGGTAACGAATTTAAGCCCTAAAACCGATTACTGTATTGGTGGACTAATACTACAGCTGGTAAGCAGGCGTAAACATGTTGGGAAAACTTCGTAAGGAATTTTTTAACATAAATTTTTTCGTTAACCGAAGTGAAGAATCTTATGGAAGGTAATTCGTTAACCAAGGGTTCACTGTATACGGTCTTGTTAAACTTCTATTTAATGGACTCTTTGGAGAGGAAAGTCCATTATATTGAGGGTCAGTTTGATGTGAATCCTCCATATGACGAACTATATTGATGTGAGAGTATTATATCGAGGGTCTGTTAGATGTGAAACCCCCATCTAAGGGATTACATTGAGAGAGACATCCGTTATATGGAGGTTTCACCGTGATAAATAATGTTACAAAATTAAAAAAAAATAATCAAAATTCAAAGAAAAAATCTCAATATTAAAATAACAATTCACTTTTACCCACAAGACTCTCAGGTAGATGCCCTCTGTCTCCCTTAAGTGTTTGGGGAAATTCTGTCAGCAACTATTCTCACAACAATGTGTTTGGCATGACTGTGTGAAGTACTGTACTGTATCAAAATGGCACACTGGAAATATCTAAAAATTAATTGCCTTAACTAATTTATCAATCTATCTTTCCGTCTATATATATGTATGTATCTTTCTATCTGTCTGCTGTATATATCTATCGATCTTGATATTTATCTATCCATCTATATATCTATTCTATCTATTCTATCTATCTATTGCCTTTTTTCCTCTTCGTCTTTTGTGTTGGATAGGCTGAAGGAATACGGAAACCTCAAAGAAGACAGAGGAAGCGATTTGTAAGAAGACCTTCCCTTTTGACCCCGAAGATTTTTTATTTATTTAACCTCGAATGTCATAAAGTAATTGAAAGTCGACTAGAGTTGGTAAAGTAAGGTAATAAATACCGTAGTCGTCTTAATGCTATTTACTTACGAGGTTACTAGATGCGTTTATGTTGTATTTGTATTTTTGTATGTAACTTAAAAATGTTTATCCAGTTGTAAGAATTATAGGTTGCAGTTATTTGTTCAAAGTATTGTAAGGGGTGAGTCATTCCCTGGCAGTCTGGCTGATGTAACTGTTATTTATGAGACGATTAACGAGAGAGAGAGCGAAAGAGACTTAGGAAGAGAAACAGGAAAAGTGAGAGAGACATGGGAACAGAGACACGGAGAAGGAGAGACAGACAAACAAGCATTTAAAGAGAATTAAACATCAAAAACATTCCCTAGACATACCTACACACAACTCAATAACAGACTCTTATTAGTGGTAGTACTAATCAGTGCCTACCAGCGAATGATTCACCCTGTGTTTTGTGACTGCTCCTCTGTGCCGTCGACTAAGAATGATATAATGCTTTGACATCTTATCTACCTATGTCTGTCTTTCTCTCTGTCCTTAGTATCTGTCTATCCTTATCATCTGTCAATTCTTATTATCTGTATTCTTATTATGTCTGTATTGTCTGTTTATTGTTAACTCTGTCTATTCTTATTATCTGTCTATTTTTATTATGTCTCAATTCTTATTATTCTTTATTCCATTTACTTGCTTTTGTGTTGTGGATCAGGGTTTGAGAAAGAGTGCCAAGGGGGGTGTAGAGAGTGTTGTAAGGCAGGTGTAGTGAGTGTTGTAAGGCAGGTGTAGAGAGTGTTGTAAGGCAGGTGTAGTGTGTGTTGTAAGGCAGGTGTAGAGAGTGTTGTAAGGCAGGTGTAGAGTGTTATAAGGCAGTTGTAGTGAGTGTTGTAAGGCAGGTGTAGTGTGTGTTGTAAGGCAGGTATAGAGAGTGTTGTAAGGCAGGTGTAGAGAGTGTTGTAAGGCAGGTGTAGAGTGTTATAAGGCAGTTGTAGTGAGTGTTGTAAGGCAGGTGAAGACAGTAACAATAGCTACTGTAGGTGTAGACAGCTGTAGAAAACAATAGACAGGTGTAGACAGTAACAATACACAGGTGTAGACTGTAACAATACCCAGGAGTAGACAGTAACAATACACAGGTGCAGACAGTAACAATAGACAGGTGTAGACAGTAACAATAACCAGGAGTAGACAGTAACAATAGACAGGTGTAGACAGCAACAGGAAACGACAGAAACAAAGGTAAATACAACTCGACACCTTCAATCTCAAAACCCTAACTTGTATTTGTGTTAGAATATATCGCCGAACGATCGTTAACCTCCCAAGTTGACCTGCTAATTGGAGTCATTAAACTGGTACTTATATTTAGGGTTGTGTGATATTAACTGTATGGAAAATGACCTAAACATAATGATAATGATGATGATGGGTGTAAAGAAAATGGTAGAAAATTGTTTAAATCAGTTGAAATTACCACACACACTTATTTTTTTTTTCATATCAAGTTACATTTACAATTTACAAATAATATTATCTTTGGGAATATTTTGGTATAAGTAATTAGTTTATTGTTGTGGTATATCAAGTCCGTTGATATGTAAAAATAACTCCAAGGCTGGAAGATCTTGTTTACAAAGAAGCAAACAGTTTAGTTGGATACATACCAGTGTGAATAAAAGGTTTTGTATAGCTTTAACAGCCCTGAATAAAGATTTTTTACAATGGTTGTTGTTTTGTCTTTACGTGTGAGGTGGTGCAGCTTCCGGATTGTATGAATTTTTTTTATAAAGGTTAGTGTATTTTTCTGTTATTTTTATTGTTATTACGTCAGTGGTTAGTTAGCTTTTCAATTGTATGTATATTGTACTTGGTATTGATGGGAGGGTGGTGTACTGTATATAAGCTAGCATATGCCATTGTGTTCTCGGAGGATTAAGGTAAAAACACGTATTAAATACCTAACCTAACCCACTCGGGTAACAGGTTGTTCAATCCTCAGGTGAAATAAGCTGGGGTGGCTAATCTTAAGGTGATTCGTATATTTAAATGGGAGATGAAAGTAAGACTAATGAGAAATTGATGATAACTAATGACCTACGCTGTTAAAATGGTTAAATGTCTGTTTATATGTATGGAGCTCTTGGTAGAAACTTGCAAATAAAATAGTGAGTATGGCAGGTTTAGTAAATCTGTTTCAAGTTATGAGTTTCCTAAGCCAGTCTACCTGGTGGCTGGCGAGTTCTATAAATAAAGAATAGTAATAAAAACAACAGTAATAGCAATAGTAAAAATAATCGCCAGCTAATAAGACCATCGTTTATACCTGTTGCATGAAGTCAAATTTGGTCAGCAGGGAACCAGGATAAATTATTCTCATTTGACATTTGGGAAACAGGTTAATTTTAATATAAGGGGTTATTTGGGTACTGAATAAAATATTAACTATTACTGAATATATTAAAAAACATTGATGAAAATTTTTAATTGATAAGAATTTAAATTTAGGTTCTCAATTGACGAAGATTCATTTTGGGCGGTGACATCTGATCGTGTTTGATGGCGATGACGTTACTGTGTTATTTTAGCTTTTGTGGCAGTTATAATACAGTGATTATGATGTTCGTTGGTGAATAATGTAAAACAGTGATATAATGAACACACTGGATATAAAAGGTACCTCATATTATTGTTATTATCAGCTTGAGAAGAGTTTAATCTAACCTCACCTGCCACCATTACAGTAGTTGTGGATATAACTTGTTTAGTCCAGTTCATAACTACATGTTCCTCATTATATCATATACCCCACTTATCTACATCACTTGAGGGTTTTATATGTTTATTAACTTGTATATAATGAACGGTATGCCATCTGAAGGTAGTAAAATAGGTAAAATATATTCGCATCAAGACGTGCTGTAAAATTTTTAAGAGTATTTATTTATTTATTTATTAAGATTAGATTTACCTATTTTAAAACGTGGTAAAAGGTGAAATAATTAGTACAAGTCAAAGTTTTCTGTTTGTGTGGTGTGTATGTGTGTCTGTGTCTGTCTGTATCACTCTTGGGAATTCACACCTGTCCAGTTGTCACCTCTCGGAATTAATCAGTAGTTACCAAATTAGACAGTTTATGGTCCTTATAGGTGACATTAAAAGCCCTTGCATCATTTTTGCACCAATGAGTTTGTTAATTAGCCATAAATTTGTCCTTTGAACCATTTTAACACCAATTAGTAAGTTCACGGGTCCCCAAAATTATTCTTATTAATTATTTGTATTGTATTTTTCATTAATTATAAAAAATCCCTATTAACTAGAATTTTATTATATTTCTTACTAATTAGCCAAAAACATTAATATTAACCAGTTTTATGTCAATTATTTGTTAGGGTGGTTAATCATCAGGTGAAATAAGCTGGGGCTAAACTTAAGGTGAAATAAGCTGGGGATACTCTTCAGCTTATCTAAAAAAAACAAGCTTAAGCGATATAAATAAAAAAATTCTTTAAAAACCGTAAAAGGTTAAAACAAAAAGAAAATACATCAGGTTAAATCTATTACATAAAGAAAACGTAACGTGAGGGATGGTGTTTTAAAATAGTACGACGGAGATAAAAATATTTCGCTACAGTCAACAAACAGGTCAGGTTAGTGTAAGCTTGGGTCAGGTTAGTGTAAGCTTGGGTCAGGTTAGTGTAAGTTTGGGTTAGGTTAGTGTAAGTTTGGGTTAGGTTAGTGTAAGCTTGGGTTAGGTTAGTGTAAGTTTGGGTCAGGTTAGTGTAAGTTTGGGTTAGGTTAGTGTAAGCTTGGGTCAGGTTAGTGTAAGTTTGGGTTAGGTTAGTGTAAGCTTGGGTTAGGTTAGTGTAAGCTTGGGTCAGGTTAGTGTAAGCTTGGGTTAGGTTAGTGTAAGCTTGGGTCAGGTTAGTATAAGCTTGGGTCAGGTTAGTGTAAGCTTGGGTCAGGTTAGTGTAAGTTTGGGTTAGGTTAAGTGTGACTGGCTGCATCTTAACAGTTGTCGCCGCCGTTGAGTATTTTAGTGTGTGAGAGGAGCGGCGCCCAGGACCCCTTGCTCGGAGCCTTACACATTCCTGCCACTAATTTGTCCTTGTGTCATGAGGGTGATTATATACTGTGGTTGGCTGTAAGACGTAAACATTCCGCCTTTGTCAGTTCAGTTTACCCCCGCGGCTGTCTGTGTTCCATGTTGAAGTCATACCACGAACACCACTGACAGCTCCGGTAGTCAGTGTTGAAGTGGTACCACGAACACCCACTATATGACCGGAGAGGGAAGGTGGGTGAGTGGGAGAGGGATGATGAGTGGTGTGAGGGCTGTATATATCCTCGTCTGGTGAGGATATATGTATCTACTGCCTCACTCCTCTCTCTCTCTCTCTCTCACTGGCCTGTCTCTTAATTCTCTCACTTTCTTCCTTATACACCTGTCACACATGCCATTAACTTTCTAATTAAAGTTTTCTCTCAATTGCGTCTACCTGCCGCTCCCACTTTCGCTCACCTAAATCTCTCACTATCTTCCTTGAGTTACATATGCCACTATCCTTTCTCTCACACCTATTTAACACCTGTAATTATCACCTCTCACTCACCTGTCACACACCTGTCTCCATTAAACCTGTCACTTTCTTTTCCTGTTTTTTTTATTGTTGTTTACCTAATCACTTACAGTATACCTGGTGTGTGTGTGTGTGTGTGTGTGTGTGTGTGTGTGTGTGTGTGTGGTAACATTCCAACATGTGATATATATTTACGTCTAGCATGTTGTTGTGGTAACTTTCCCGTCAAATACACTTTTTTTTCCCTCCATCAACTCAGGGTGAAGCTACACCCGCGGCCTACACTAGCAGCCTATACTAGCAACCTACACTTGAACCTTACACCAAGCATGGATAAAGGAAGAGGGACATGTGTATAGGTAAGTGTGAGGGAGGAAGAGAGAGAGAGAGAGAGAGAGAGAGAGAGAGAGAGAGAGAGAGAGAGAAGGGGGGGGGGACCAAACTTGGGAAGGTGTTGGCAGGGGAGAATTTTGCTGTACACACACACACACACACATACACACACACACACACACACACACACACACACACACACACGTAGTATCATAGTGGAGAATTAGGTATATAGATAGATAGATAAAAAAACAGACAGATACACGCAAACCAATATACAGACATTCTAGACAGCCAGACAGAAATAGAGAAACAAGACAGTCATACAGAGAGACATTTATACTTACAGAGAGAAGACAGACAGACAAACAGCAGCACAGACTCGCCAGCAGACAGTCATTATGAGTGGGACAGGTAATATTTACAGCAGGTATAAGCAGACGTCCCAACCGTATATATACACCGTCTTCCCTAGCGACCAACCACCAGTCTCTTGGGTGGGTGAGTGGGTGGGTGAGTGGGTAAGGTGGGTGGGTGAGTGGGTAAGGTGGGTGGGTGAGTTGCTGGATGAATAAGGTAGGTGGGTGAGTGGGTAATGTGGGTGGGTAGGTGGGTGTGTCTTACTGGGTATTCTTACGTCACAATTGGGCAGGTGAATGGGTGGTCAGCAGTGAGGTCCTCTGTAGCTACGGCATCACCTGGGCGACTAGTTAGTTACAGAAAGGTACAGAAAGTTACAGACAGCTAGAGAGAGTTAGATAAAAGCACAGGAAGCTATATAAAGGTACAGGGAGTTACAGAAAGCTAGAGAGAGTTAGATAAAAGCACAGGAAGCTATAGAAAGGTACAGGGAGTTACAGAAAGCTGGAGAGAGTTAGATAAAAGCACAGGAAGCTATAGAAAGGTACAGGGAGTTACAGAAAGCTAGAGAGAATTATTTAAAAGCACAGGAAGCTATAGAAAGGTACAGGGAGTTACAGAAAGCTAGAGAGAATTATTTAAAAGCACAGGAAGCTATAGAAAGGTACAGGGAGTTACAGTAAGTTAAATATACAGAGACTGGGTTCATGAACTAGTAAGTATCGCGGAAGTGAGTCATGTCTGCCACAGTGTTAGTCATTATAACGAGGTAATTAATGACTGAAGGTTGACAAACGTGTGGAACAAGTTGCCAAATTGTGTGACCTTTAATGTGACTTCATATATTAGGTGGCTCCATCATGTGTGTGTTTGGGGGGGGGGGGGTGGAGATGAGGGGTTGCATGTGTGTGTGAGAGACAGACAGACAGACAGAGACAAACAGACAGAGACAAACAGACAGAGACAGACAGACAGATAAAAAGAGAGATGAAGGCTTGTATTTGTGTGTGTGTGTGTGATCATGAATAAATTAGCTTCTTGATTTGGTTACCTGGTGAGGGACAGACAGACATGCATGCAATCACGAGTATCATGCATGCAACAAGAACTAATATATGCATGGAAACACGATTGATTTGCTTGCACACACACATATACACCACACACACACACACACACACACACACACACACACACACACACACACACACACACACACACACACACCTGCAACCACTGAAATGTTTAATACAGGTGGTGTGGGATCTGGTTGAGAATGAGGGAGGGAGGGAAGAGAAGGAGTGAGGGAGGGAAGGGAGGTTTAAAGAATGAGGGAGGGAGGGAGGGAGGGGGTCTGAAACCAGGTGAGATGTGTGTGTGGTGTCGCACCTGGGTGAGTGTTGAGAGGTAAGTTATGGTCACCTAATTTACGATGACGTTTGTGGTACCCCTCTCTCTCTCTCTCTCTCTCTCTCTCTCTCTCTCTCTCTCTCTCTCTCTCTCTCTATTTTTCTCTCAAATTTTCTCCCCACTGTTTTTCTCAATCTGTTTTTTCTCGTCAATCTCTTTGTTTCTTTCTCCATCTCTCATTCTCTGCCTGTCTTTCTTTTTCTTACTTATGTGTGTGTGTCTCTCTCATTCTTTTCTCTTTCTAATTTTGCTTCTTTCATTCTCTTTCTCTCTTTTTTCGTGTTTCTGTCATTCTCTCTCGCTTTCTTTCTTTCTTTCTTTCTTTCTTATCTCTCTCTCTTTTCCTCTCTGGCCATATTTATCTCTCTAGGTCAAAGGTCAGGGGAAGGTCACGGGTCCTGTGTTGACATTGTTATGATGCCGATGACGTAAGCAAAGATTATTATTATTATTATTATTATTATTATTATTATTATTATTATTATTATTATATTATTATTATTATTATTATTATTATTATTATTATTATTATTATTATTATTATTATTATTATTATTATTATTATTTCTTTGATGGTCCAACTTTGTTTACCTGTCATAGGGTTTGTGTTTACTTTACACTTCTTTCTTTCTTTCTTTCTTTCTTTCTTTCTTTCCTTCTTTCTTTCTTTTTCTTTCTTTCTTTTCTTTCCTTTACTCTCTTTTTCTCTCTTTTTTTCCTCTCTCTTTCTCTATTCTTTTTAAATTCTGACAAATCTTACGTCTCCCTCTCTCTCTCTCTGTCTCTCTCTCACCCCCCTCTCTCTCATCCCCCCTCTCTCACTCTCACCCCCTTCTCTCTCATCCCCCCTCTCTCACTCTCATCCACCTCTCTCTCATCCCTCCTCTCTCACTCTCATCCGCCTCTCTCTCACTCCACCAGCTGCTAGTCATCCATCTTGGTAGTGCACACACACACACACACACACACACACACACACACACACACACACACACACACACACACACACACACACTCGTGAATTAAAGAAGAACAATCCATCTCAGCCTCAGGGTTAGCATTTTTTTCTGATACCTGAGAGAGAGAGAGAGAGAGAGTTACTGCTCCTACCTGTGTTAATGAGGAAATGTGGGTTAGGTTAATTTTGTATTTGTTTTGGTGTTAACAATGGTGATAATAATAATAATAGTAATAGTAATAGGTTAATGATGATAATTATAATATTGTTAATGAGAATGGTATTATTATTATTAGTAGTAGTAGAGGTAATAATAATAATAGTAGTAGTAGCAGTAGAAGTAGTCAATAATAGTAGTAGTAGTAGTAATAATAATAATAAGTAGTAGTCGTAATAATAATAATAATACGCAATATATCTTCAACAAGCGCTGGTAACTGTACATTGCAGAGTTACTAAACTATTGCAATAACAGTTTCAATAGTGGCGTGTTTGTTGATATTGCAAGTTAGTTCTCTGAGTACCATAACCTACACACCTACCATGACCTACACACCTACCATAACCTACACACCTGCTATGACCTACACAACTGCTAGTACCACCAACCACACCTGTTACTAAGAATACAGGTGAGTTAATTTGTGTTGTAATAAATTCATGTAAAACCTCACCTAAAACCATGTTAAACCTCACCTTCTCCTAAACCCAAGATGGTTTTTATTACGAGGTTGACAGCTGGTCATAGAAGTGACCATTTGGTTTGGTTTTAATATGTATGGTTTTAATGTATTTGGTTTAACGTGTATGGTTTAACGCGTATAGTTTTAACGTGTATGGTTTAATGTGAACGTTTTTTGTTCTTGTGGCTATCGGGAGGTTTATAACTACTCAAGTGTTTTTTTTTGAAGACCTAAAACCATTTAAAGCCAAATAAACCCCATCAAGGTGTTTTATAAATTAATGAAATACAAACTTAAATGTGAAGGTTTTAACCCGTAGAGTTATGTATCGACTCTGCCACGGCACACACTCCTCCCCTTCCCCTCCCCACGAATCTAACTCTCTTTCCTTCTCACCCCCTTTACCCCCTCCTTCATCCCACTCTCCCTCTCTCTCATCCCCCTTTCCCCTCACTCTCACCCCCTTACCCCTTTCCCCCCTCTCACCCCCTTGCCTCTCCCTCTCACCCCCCTTACCCCTCACTCTCATCCCCCTTACCCCTCACTCTCACCCCTTTCCCCCTTCCCCCTTCCCCCTTCTCACCCTCATGGCTGGTCCTGAAATAGATGGCTGGTCTATTTCTTCAAGTAGGAAATAAACTTACTTGACTCCTTGGATTAAGTTAGTTTAGGTTAGGCTGGGTTAGGTTAGGTTAGGTTAGATTATGCTAAGGTTAGGTTAAGTTGGATTAGTTTAAAGTTAGGGTTAGGTTAGGCTGAGATAGGTCTGGTTAAAGTAAGGTTAGGTAAGTTTAAGGTTAAGTTAGGTTAGTTTAAGGCAAAATTAGGTTAGGTTAGGTTAGGTTACATGGAAATCCCCAAATAAGTAAGATTATGACACTGGTATTTTTAGTTCTTTGTTGTAAGACTGCAGCTGCAGATATAGCCAGCTGGGAGGTTTAGGTGATGTAAGGTTAAACTAACACCTTACCACCTGGTGTATGTCTCACTGTGTGGGTGTCTAACCTACCAACCACCCCCTCTACCATCACCTCTCACCACCCTTCACCATCACACCCGACCATCATTACTCTCCTTCCGCCACCCTTCATCACCTCACCCTCACCACCCCTCACCACCCTCCACCCAGCTGATTCTGAAATAGTATGATGACTATTACACTCTCTCTCTCTCTCTCTCTCTCTCTCTCTCTCTCTCTCTCTCTCTCTCTCTCTCTCTCTTTCTCTCCCCTCGTCTGTGTTGAAAATAGAATATATAAGTAGCTTGGCTGTTTTTTGTACGTAACTTAGAACCTTGTAAGTATTGTAAGTGTGAGTAGTATTTATGTGTTACTTAAGGTATTGTAAGTATGATATGTAAATATTACTTCAATCATTATAAGTATTGAATAAGTTTAATATAAGTAATGTCGGCATGAAAAAAAATATAAACACACACACACACACACACAGCGCGTTAATATACATATACAGGTGTGCTTAGGTGTGTACTCAGAGGGTGAGGCGCGTATGTATACACTCTTGGCTAAAATTATCCTTGTGTCTCCCCGGTGTGTGTGTGTGTGTGTGTGTGTGTGTGTGTAAGTAATTCTTAAAAAAATAATACCTCATTATAATCTTTTAAGTAAACACCAACTACTTAATACCATAGAAAATATATTTATAAGTGTATTCATCCTATTTTCTAAGTCACTTTACCCAACTTTTAAACTGTGAAGGTCGAGTATCGAACCCGGGTCCCATGTCACACACGAGGTAGGATAACCAGCGCGCCATTATGCACCATTAAGCTTGTGTTATGGCGTCGCTCTAATGTGGAATTCACTTATCGAACGACTCTTGCTCTGAGATAGTGGCGCTGGGAGGCCATTGTGGTGTGATGGTGTTTTGATGGTGTTTGGGGATTTGTGTAGTGGCAGGTTACTGTGTGGAGGAAGAGGGGGGAGGAGGAGGAGGAGGAGGGGGAGGAGGAGGAGGAGGAAGAAGGTAGGAGGAGGAGAGTGATAGGATGGAGTAAAGAGGGAGGGTATGAGGAAGACGGGGAGTAAAGAGGGAGGAGGGAAGGAAGAGGAAGAAAGGGAATAAAGAAGGAGAGGAGGAGGAGGAGGAGGAAGAGATCGTATGGAGATGAAGAAGGAGGAAAGAAGAGGAGGTAAGAAAAAGGAAGACAGGAAGGAGAAGAAAGAAGAAGAGGAGGAAGGAAGACAAGGAGGGAAGAGGAAGACATCTCACGACCCGGTCATGAAGATAGCGCCCCACACAATGGGTGATCAGCTGACTCGATATACAACCTCTCCCCACCCATCTATCCTCCCCAGTTACCCCCCTGTTTATCTATCCTCCCCAGTTACCTTCCCTGTTTATCTACCCTCCCCAGTTACTCCCGGCTTATCTATCCTCCCCAGTTACCCCCCTGCTTATCTATCCTCCCAGTTAACCCCACCCATATATCCTCCTCACTGCTTATCTCCCCAGTAACCTCCTCTTATCTCCCTACCCCCCCTCTCCATCCTTCTCTCTCCCTTACCCCCCTCTCCCTCTCTCTGCGCCCTTGAGAGGACGTTAGGGAACCCCCCCCCCCCCCACCTTCACCCTGGGCTGGTGACTTATGCTTGGAAACTCTGAATAACAACACGAGAGTTGCCAGAATATACCAGGTGAGAGAGAGAGAATATGATTGAGAAATGTGATTATTGATATGAAAGAGACAAACAGAAGGTAAGAGAAAGATAGATAGATAGATGAGAGAGAGAGAGAGAGAGAGAGAGATTAAAGAGAGAGAGAGAGATAAATGAGAGAGAGAGAGAGAGAGAGTGGGTGGGGTGGTGTTTAAAGGTGCCAGGAAAGTGGGTGTCGTGTTAATGGATGCCAACCTTAGCTACCCTCCCTTCTCTACCCTCCCTCCCCCCTCCCTCCTCTACCCCCTCCCCCCCCTTCCTTCTCTCCCTTCCCTCCAACACACGCCCTCCCTCCCCCCTAACACACACGCCCACGCCCATATAAGGTGCGCCACACCAGAGTCGACTTTTCCTATGTTCTAAAGTGTTTAAGAAGGAGTGTGTGTGTGTGTGTGTGTGTAAGACGGCCAGTGTTGAGAGCAGTACCACGAACACCGCTACGGGGGGGGGGGGGTGTTATGTAGAATCTGAATCTAACTTAATCTAACTTTTCCTATCTTAACTTAAGCTGATTTATCCTAATTTAATCGAACTTATGGTAACTAATCCTCTCCTAACCTAACCTAACCCATTCTAACTTAACCTAACCTAGTGTACCATAAATTAACCTCACCTGATGTAACCTAACTTAAACTTGAGCTCACTTAACCTAATCTGTCAGTGCTTTTTCTTGATTAGGTTAATTTAGTTTAGGTTAAGTTAGGTTGTGTTTTTTAGGTTAGGTTAGGTTAGGTTAGGTTAGGTTAGATTAAGGTTAGTTTAGGTTAAAGAAGTAGAAGCTATATTACACCAGAACACGATAGCTCAGGAAAGTTAAATTAGCTTGTTAAAATGAGGTTAGGTTTCGCCTCTCCTGTTCGTAGTAAGTTCCTCAACATTGACCATTTTTGGGAGAGAATATGCAGTTGTATGAGGAGGAGGAGAGGCCAAGTGCCAAGTGCCTCTGACGTGGATTATGGAAGAGGGCCATCATCATCCTGGGAATGTCTTTGAGTTGACTTCCTCCTCATAAACGAACTCACAAACTTACGAACGAACTCATAAATTATCTCTCAAATTCACGAACGAACTCATAAACTCACAAACTCTCACAAATTCACGAACTCAAAAACTGACGAACGTACTCATAAACTCATTAACGAACTCATAAATCCACGAACTCAGGGCTTGTGCGTTACTCCTCTCTCTCTACACACACACACACACGAGCGCGCGCTCGTGTTTGTTCCATATTTGAAGTTTCATTTTAGTATGTGTGAGGCGCCAGCTGTTTTTGTCTCTAGGCAGTGTTAATTCTTCCACTCTCACGCCAGCCAGGCAGACAGACAGCCAGACAGACAGCCAGCCACACAGACAGCCAGCCAACCACACAGACAGCCAGACAGACAGCCAGCCACACAGACAGACAGCCAGCCACACAGACAGCCAGCCAACCACACAGACAGCCAGACAGACAGCCAGCCACACAGACAGACAGCCAGCCACACAGACAGACAGCCAACCACACAGACAGCCAGACAGACAGCCTTACAGACATCTGTTTTTAAATAGTTTTGAGACTCTGTATACTCCCTCTGTTTCTATCTCTCTGTCTCTATTTCTCTCACTATCTCTCACTCTCTCTCTTTATCTCTGTCTTTCACTCTCTCTCTATATCTCTCAATCTCTCTATTTATCTCTCTCTCACTCACTTTCTCCCTCTTTTAATCTCTCACTTTCACTCTATTTCTCTATCAGTGTGTGTGTTTGAAAGAGAGAGAGAGAGAGAGAGAGAGAGAGAGAGAGAGAGAGAGAGAGAGAGAGAGAGGGAAGTAACCTAACCACAGCAATCCACTATATAATAAATTCACAAACAACCACAACTTTCTCTACTACAGGATTCGAACCCACGATCTCGACATTTTACTGTATACCTCACAACTCACCCACCCCCCAACCCAGCCCAGCCCACTATCCACCCAGCCCACTCCTACAACCCACTACTCAGTATCCCTTGTTTTGGTAATCTGTGGTCGTGGAAACATTCTTAACATTGTCTGACATCATGTTCGTGGTATCAGGTGTTGTCATTTTTCAAGGCTTGGTTAGGGTAGGGTAGGTTAGGTTAGATTAGGGTAGGTTAGGTTATGTTAGGTTAGGTTAGATTTGGTTAGGTTAAGTTATATTAGGTTAGGTTAGGTTAAGGTTTAGCCTGGCGTAACATCGACAAGCAACAGGAGAAACCCAAACGTTGTTGACTGCTTTTGCCAACCTTAAATTACACTGTTAACTGGACCCTAATCCCTAATCCCTAATCCCTAATTCCTCACCCCTCATCCCTAATCCCTAATCCGTCATCCCTAATCCGTCAGCCCTAATCCGTCATCCCTAATCCCTAATCCCTAATCCCTAATCCCTCACCCCTAATCCCCAGCATAATCACAAAATTTCCCTTCATCCCTTAAACAAGATTGGATTACGTCACAACAACACAATCTTTAAGACCTTTGTTTACCTACACCTTAATCATCCCTCACAGGTAGTTAACATGACCAGGTAGATCACAATTTGCAACAGATGGATCCTTTAGGGTGTTGCAAACTTGACGAGAGGATTGCAAGGGGTGGGATATACCTTTGCAACAACTGGATTGAAAAGGAGATTGAAGGAAGAATATTTGACGAGGAATTTAATGTTGTTTTGAAGAGGTGATTATTGTTGCAAAGGATGATTATGCATTGCAATATGAAATACCTTATGATAGTATTGCAACAAGTTAATTATCATCAATGTTGCAGAGGGCGAATATGTATTGAAATTGAAATACTTTATGGATAATAGTATTGCAACAGGCTAATTAAAGAAGTGATCAATATTGCAAAGTCTAAATGTATATTGCAACTAAAATACCTTAAGAAGAATATTTTGCAACAAGCTATCTGAAGAAAAGATCAATGTTGCAAAAGAGTAAATATTTATAGCAATTGCAATCTTGTCTTCTGGTTAATAAAAATCTTGCAACAGACATCTTCATCAAATCCAAAATTAACTTCCACACTACACACTCAAGCACTTGGGATGGAGGAATTCAAGGGTTTATTTATCCATGAGAAATGTTGCAAGAAGCGAGAGTTAGTTGATGTTGCAAAGTTGAGTGATTGTCTTCGAGGTGAGTATTGCAACTGGCACAAATATTGCAGATGTCATGAACTGATTCACATATCATACGTCTGAATGCTTTTGGGGATCTGTCCAATAGCTGACTGGGTGTGTGAATGGGTGGGTGGGTGGGTGGGTGGATGGGTGGGTGGGTGGGTGGGTGGATTGGTGGGTGGGTGTGGGTGTATAGATGGGTATGTTGGTCTAGGGATGGAGTTGGATGTATAGATGAGTGTATAAATGGGTGTGTGCGTATGGATGGGTGTATGGGTGGGTGGAGGTGTGTGGGCGTATGGATGAATGTGGGTGTATGGGTGAGTGTATATAGGCTAATATAAGATAATTCAAGAGTTGTAGCACACACAACCTTGCAATTTCAAGGCGTTTGGGAATATGTCCAACAGCTGACTGGATGTGTGGGTGGTAGGGTGGGTTGGGTGGGTCAGGTGGGTGGTGGGAGGCATAGACGAAGATCTGCCAAGAACAACACTTATTGTTCAATGGGTATCAGGAGAGCTTCCCTTTCCCTCACCTTCCTCCCCCTCCCTATCCCCCTTCCCCCCTTCTTTTCCCCTACCCCTCCCCCCACCCTCGTCCTTCCCCCCCCCCCCTCCAAGGTCAAGTTCGAAAAAAATCACTTTGTATGTTTGTTTGTTTGGTGTTCGTGGCAGTGGTGTAACATTGTCCTTCTCCCTCAGTGGGTACAGTTTAAAGGGGTCCCAGTGCTGACAGACCCTGGCTATATTAGTATCGTCTATATTTATGTCTTAGATCCATTAATGAAGATGATGATTATAGGTAAATTTGCCCCCTTGTGCCTTCGTCTGTCTCTGTGTGTCCGTCTCTGTACATTTTTTCTGTCTCTGTTTCTCCGTCCCTTCATTTGTCTGTCCGTCCGTCCTCCCGTCCGTCTGTACTTCCTTTCATCTGTCTCTGTCCATCCATCCATCCGTCTCTCTGTCCATCCGTCCGTCCGTCCATCCGTCCGTCCGTCGGTAAAATGACTCCATATGTTTTTCTCCTTTATTCATTTTATTAATTTTTTCTTAACAATTTATTAAAATTTTTGGGGGGTAATGAAAAGTTTATTGATAAAAGAATTTATTAGAAATTGTGATAACTAGACGAGAGAGAGAGAGAGAGAGAGAGAGAGAGAGAGAGAGAGGGAAATTCCATTGGCTATATTTAGCTGACGAAAAGCAACACTGATAGATAGGTAGATAGATAGATGAATAGATAGACAGATAGATAGATGGATAGACATGTTATCCATTATTCTAAGCATCTTCCTCTTGCTTATTCTCTTCGTCACTGATAGACGTTTGCAGTAGTAGTAGTAGTAGTAGTAGTAGTTAGTAGTAGTAGTAGTAGTTAGTAGTAGTAGTAGTAGTTAGTAGTAGTAGGCCTAGTAGTTAGTTGTAATAAAGAAGCAGTCACCCTTTTCTGATAGTACTGTAGTAGTAGTCAGAACACGACCACCAAACTCTTGTAGAAGTGTTCAGTAGTAGTAGTAGAAGGAGTAGTAGTAGAAGTAGTAGTTGGTAGTAATAAAGATGCAGTCACCATCCTCTGATAGTAGTAGTAGAAGAAGTAGTAGTAGTAGTAGTAGTAGTAGTAGTAGCATTAGCAGCAGTAGTCAGAATGCCACCACCAAGTTCTCGTAGAAGTGTTCAGTAGTTGTAGTAGTAGTGGTGGTAGTAGCGAGGATACAACCACCTGTCTTCCCAGTACCGCCTGTGGGAGATGAATGTGCTAATTAATTACTGCTCTTTCTGTATGTCTGTCTGTCTGTCTGTGTGGCCGTCTGTCTGTCTCTCTGTCTGTCTGATTATTTTCTGTCTAAAACATCACAACTACAAATACCACAACAACAACAACAATTATTTTTATTGGCCTCCAGCCTCCCCCAATAGCCATACCTTCGCCGCCATTTTATTACCTTAATATTAAATATCCTAATACATAAGTAGCTATCCTATCTGTGTTGAGTTAGTGTAGTCTCATAGTCAATATCTGCAACTGTTGTCGGCCTTGGGGCCGATGCTCTCGTTCCCCTGAGGCAGAACAAAGCCGACCTAAGGAGAGAGAAGGACAGTCGACATCTCATCCAGGCTGTAACATAACTTCTGGGCTGCTGCTTCTGTTCGGGGATCACCTCCCCGAGTCTGGCGTAGAAGCATCTTGCACTTGGTCTCATCTCACCAGAGGTTGTGAACACTAGAGGAGTGAAACTGCCTTGAACAACGTTCTGAATTCTCTCCCCGTATGCCCTTATCTTGTCGTTCTCGTTCCTCCTGTGTGCAGCATCGAGAGCTAAGTTACGGTGACATACGGCCATGGGATCAAAAATCCTGATGATCGAAGAAGGCTCGCTGTCCCCGCATCCAGAATACACAACAACAACAACTACTACTACTACTACTACTATCAATTAGTACAATTAACTTTATTACTACTGCAACTAGTATTGTTACAAAACTTATGTACACCTACCATTATTCCTACCAGTAACTACCACCATTATTACCACCACCAATACTACCACAACTACTACTACTGTTATAATTTTACCTGTTAAATCCTACTACCACACCTGTTATTTCACACCTGTATTTCACACCTGTTATTACTACCTGTAAATTCCGGCTGCAATGGGTTTACAATTACCAGACAAAACACCAATTTACTTTACAAAGAACACAGGTATACTTACTCACCAGGTAGAGAGACATTATATAATTGTTCTCCTGTGTTGAGGTAGAATGTTGGAATTAAATGTTTAGGTAGAATTCTCACTCTTTCTCAGTTGCCAATTATCGTTTTTTCAGGTAATTTTAATAATCATGTTTAATTCTGGGGATTTTCTATTTTATAATATGTTTTCAGTCTAGTTTATATAGTCAGGTAGATATGACAGGTAGATTTCACAGGTGCTGAACTCATTAACAGGTTATGGTTGATTCAGGTGAGTCAAAAGACAGGTGGAAAAAATTGTTGTTGATTTTATTACAAGCATTAATAAATAAAATTCCTTAAGAGGCGCTGAGCTGCTATTATGTATCTTGGTGAGGCAGACGATGGGGGTAGGTTAACTTGGTGAGGTACAGTCTCTTATTCTTCCCTCCCTTTCTCCTTCAACCCCCCCCTTTTCTCCTTCACCCTCCCCCCCCGTTCTCTCACCCCCCCCCCCCTCGTGTTAGTTGTTGAGATGGTGGATTGTTTAGGCTAAGTTGTATTTCCTTCCTGTGTTTTTTTTCATTTGTTGTTGTTTTTGTTGTTGTTGTTGTTCTTCATCTTCTTATTGTTATTCTCTCTCTTCCTCCTTTTCTTCTACTTATTTTTGTTGTTGTTGTTGTTGTTGTTCTTGTTCTTCTTCATCGTCTTGAATAACATTGCGACGTTTAATGCGATACAATATTTTCCAATTTGTAAACTTGTTAATTACAATGGTACGTAGGTAGACGGTAGACCTTTCCAATGGTACTCTTATACTTCTCTCACCATCAAGGGGGAGGTGGGGAAGCATTGGGGGTGTTGGAGGCGTTGGAGGGAGGGAGAGACGAGAACAAACAGAACCTCACTTGCAGAATATTGCCTTAATATTAAAGTGTCAGACGTGAATAATCATATATCTCGTCGTATCGTCAAACGTTTTAAGTTGCGAAGCGGAGAAAGCGACTAGTAGTATATAAACCTTTTAGATCCCGCGGCGGCTAAATTAACATGGTGAGGAGAAGAGAAGATGAGGAAGAGGATAGGAGAAGGAGAGAAGAGGAGAGGAGGAGGAGATCAAGACATAAGAGGGGTCAATAGGCTCCTGTACAATTACAAGAGAACCATTGTTGAAAAGGATACCACGAACGCGATCTTTCTTCCTCACCCCCTTGTAAACAACTAATCAGACACGACGCCAACATTACCTAAACTTAAACCTAACCTAACCACAAAGATCATGAAGTAGTGTGAGTTAGGTTGGGTAGCCCTGTTCGTGGTACTATTAGCAACATTGGACAGCTTCCGTGGTGGCGTTCCGGAAGGTGATATTTGGGGACCTAGAGTAATCCCTCTTGATCCATAATTTGACCTGACCTGACCTGACCTGACCTGACCTGACCGCTTGGGGTGGCAACGACGCTCTCAGCAGCAAGAATAATATTAGTAAGCGGTGTGGGAGGCGCTGATGAAGTGGGCCCCAGTTTTAATAGGCCTTCCTCGAGGACCAGCTATATCCGGCCTCGAGAACCATCTATAACCGTCCTCGAGAACCACCCATATCTGGCCTCGAGAACCAACAATAACCGGCCTCTGTTACCAACTCTATCCGATCTCAAGCACCATCTATATCCGACCTCAAGCACCAACTATAACCGGCCTCGAGAACCACCCATTTCCGGCCTCGAGAACAATATATATCCGGCCTCTATCGCCAACTATATCCGGCTTCGAGGATCAGCTATAGCCACCGCCTCCAGACACGCACACACACAAACACACACACCAGCCGATTCATCAAACACTATCCAGTCCGAGGAGCTGTACTCACACTGTTACAGACACAGACGGTACAGGGTGAGGGGAAAAAAAGAATAAACGGATTAATACTACAGGGTGATTCACAAGTTGGTGTAGATTTGGATGTTTGGTTGATATTACTATGTGTGTGAGAGAGAGAGAGAGAGAGAGAGAGAGAGAGAGAGAGAGAGAGAGAGAGAGAGAGAACACCAGACAATAACAACAACTACCTAACCTAACACCATCATCTAATGAACCACCCTGTACAACTATTTCTATACAACCTGTCAATTATTTATATTTTTCCACCACCCTGTACCTGACTTAATGTTAAAATAAACATTGAAGACAATATTACCAGAATAAGTTATATATATATACACTATTTACATTAGTATTTTGAGGGATAATTTAACGTAATGTTTATTCCCGAAGACAAGATGTTTATACTACACGCGGGTTCGAATCTCTATGTACGTATTATAGTATGTGTACGTTAAGTTACATATACACACATGTGGGTATTTTGAGATCATTTGGTTATTGTTATAATTTGTTTGTTTTTTCTTTGCTGATGTAATTAGTTTAAGTTAGGTTTATTTTGTTCTTGTTTATTGTTATAGATAGTTAATGTCTACATACAAACATGCATACATACATACATGCATACATACATACATGCATACATACATAAACAAGACTACAAACCCGTGTAAGTAACCACAACCTTACTTATTTGTTTACAAGTTATGTGACGTAACAAAGAGACGAGTGTGTTAGTAAGATTAATGTGACGCCGTAACTGAGTGCCTCCCGTCACACAAGACTCGAGGCCTTTGGGACATGAGGCCCTTGGGACACTGTGTTGCATTGTCGGTCTTCTTGTGGTGGACTTAGTGTTGATAAGAACCTAACCACGTTGATCTGACCTGACCTGACCCAATCTAATCTCTTGTGTCCTGACCAAATCTGATCCAACCCAATTTAACCCGACCTGAGCTGATCAAACTTGATCCCACAGGTTTAGCTCGTGGGTAGGGATTGGGCTCTGATCAAAATGGTCTATTAGGTCTGGGGGTCTATGAGGATTGGGCCCCACTTAACTAATCACAGGTAGTCCCAGGTGTTCATCAGTCTTTGGGTCACTCATCATCGTCTCTCCATTACCTCACAGTATTAACAGGTCGACGGGAAAGTGTGTGTGTGTGTGTGTGTGTGTGTGTGTGTGCTGATCATTAGCTTCGTCAAGTTGAGTGTTTCTTAGACCGGGAGGAGATCACTTAAGTAAACAGTGTGTAGTGTAGAGTGTGTTTAGTTGAGGACCCGGATGGATGGGGTGAGGTTGGTGGTGTGGAGGGTGCGGGCAGTGGCCGGGTACCTGGCGAAGGGAGAGAAGTACTTCTCAGTGTAGGGGTATGGCGGGGTGTAGGTGGAGCCCATGAGGTAGGCCCTATCGGGGTACACCCTGTAGGTCCTGTAGATAGAGGCGGGAGCCACCGTGGTGCCAGGGGCGGAGAACGGGCTCGCTGCTCTGTTATACTTGTAAGTGTCGTAGTATCTGCCGAGGTTGTTGATGTACTCGTAGGTGGGCTGAGAGTAGTACCTGTCGTAGTAGTACGACTTTGGGTATCTGATGGACACGTAAGGGTCATAGGGCTTGGCCAGCGAGCTGACGTAAGGGGCGATGGGCAGAGGGCTGGTAGAAGACCTCGTGTACCTCCTGTAGGTGTCGAACACCTTGGGGTTCTCTAGCAGATCATCGTCATCATACAAGAAGGAGAGGCTCCCTCTCCTGGCAGGTGACATGGCCCTTGAGGGCGAGACAGCCCTGCCAGGTGACATACCCCTCGAGCTCCTGGTGGATGAGTCAACGAGAGGATTATCCTGGAAGTTTTTGCGGGGAGGTTCATATCTGTCCAGGGAGGAGGCCCTGCTGGGCTTCACGTAGTTCTTGGTGCTGGTGTAAGTGTCGAACACCTTGCTGGGGACGAGGGTGAACCTGGGGTAGGCGGCGGGGTTACGGAAGGGGGAGGACTCTCTCTCCAGCTCCAAGATGGGGGAGACGGGGCGGTCCTCAGGATTGTCGGGAAGGTCTCCACTGCGGCGAAGTTCATAGTCGAAGTCACACAGCTGACTCAAGAAGCCCTGGTTGGGGAAGACGTTCCTCTTCTTCCTGTCGAGACAACATGTTGGCTCATGTTAGTATTGTTGTTGTTATTGTTGGCTGGCGTTCATGTTGTTAGTAATGGTGTGGTTGTTGTTGAACAATTTTAATGTTGTTGTTATTAATGGCGAGCGTTAGTGTTGTAGAATGACTGTATCTTATTTACAGAATGACTTAGAATGACTAAATATCACTTATAAAATGACTTAGAATGTCTTAGCAATGTTAGAATGACTAAATCTTACTTTAATATGGCTTAGAATGACTTAGCAATGTTAGAATGCGGTAGCAATGGTAGAATGACTTACTTAATAGTAGCAAGAGCCGTCTGGACATTCATGCCTCGTTTAAGCATCAGGAAACCCACGACCAGAGCAGCTGAACGAGAGATGCCGCACTGACAGTGAACCAACACTCGACCTGCGAACCAGAGATAGGACCATTATATTCTGTCTGTCCTTGTCTCTTTGTCTTTCTTTCTGTCTGTCTGTCTCTCTGTTAACAGGATAGTCTCCCTTTGACATTGAGATACTGACCCAAAACAGAGATAATCAACAGGTGAAATTAGCTATCTGAAAACAACCCAAACCCAAAGAAAAACACCAATTAAAACACCCATTAAAACACCATTAAAGCACCATACTAACCTCCTTGCTTCAGAGCCCCATTGATAAAGTCAGCAGCATCTCGTAGGTAAGGTTTGATATAGAAGCCAGGCATATCCAGTGCAGGTATCCCGTAGTACTTGACTCCCTTGAGCTTGGCGTAGTAACTAGGGGAGGTGCTGACGTAGCCATCATAAGCGGTGTTGTTATGCCCTTGTGCAGCGTTTAGGATATGGGTAATGCCAAGGTCCTTAATTTCTTGGGTGGACAAGGCCGTGTCTCTGTGTGTATGGGGAGAGAAGAAGAGAGGGTGAGGTGATTTTTTTTTCTGTTTTTTTTCCTATTTATGTTTCTCTCTATCTCTATCTTTCTCTCTCTTACTTACTTATCCACTCTCTCTCTCACTTATTACATCCTCTCTCTCTCTCTCTCTCTCTCTTTCTCTCTCTCTCTCACACACACACACACACACACACACACAAACAGAGAAGGAACTCACGAATCGCCCAGTAGTACACCGGGGAAGACCTCATCGTAAGAGTTGACAGGTCTATACCATCGTCCTCCTGAAGGTTCCAGAAGGAGTGACTTAAGCTCTCTGGTATTACACCGCTGGATCCTACGACGACCCATCTTACTCCTGAAGGCAGACGGACGGATGGACGGACGGAAGGAGATTTAACAGGAGGAGAAGCTGGTGTGAAGTGCCGACCTAAGGTGGAGTTTTAGCTTGGCCACTTTCCTCTGTTGGAGAAAGAGAGAGATATTGGTTAAGTTTGGTTGGGTTATGTTAAGTTTGGTTAGGTTTGGTTAAGTTAATTTAAGTCAGGTTGGTTGGTCACTTTACGCTTTTGGAGAGAGAGAGAAGAGAGAGTGACTCATTACACACACACACACACATCGTTTACAATACTATACATACACAGCATTGGTAGAGGATGACTGTGTGTGTGTGTATGTGTGTGTGGGTGATTCTCCCTCGTGTGTGTCAAGTGACATTCTTGGCCTGTAGTGTGGAGTGTGTGGCAGGTGGGATGTTATGTGTGTGTGTGTGTGTGTGTGTGTCCAGCTGTTTATAATTCATTCTATCTCTCTCTACTTAACCTAACACACACACACACACACACACACACACACACACTGGCTCTCTGGGTCTCCGCCAATTGTAGCGACACATGTTTCGTAGCGTCAGCTGATAACACTCTTATTGCCATGACGGTGTGTGTGTGTGTGTGTGTGTGTGTGTGTGTGTGTGTGTGTGTGTGTGTGTGTGCGTGCGTGCTACTCTGTGGAATATTTCACTTATATTAACTATACCACAGAAGACGTTAATAATATCTATAGATAAGCAAAAATAATGAAAAATCCGTAAATACCTGAAAATTTACACACAAATCTGTAAATACCACTAAGATAAATCACAAGAGTGTACCTTTGTCAGTGATGTGTCAACGATGTGTCAGACTAGAGCCAGGTGAGGTGTGGGAAGTGTCATATGCCACAGGTGTCACGGGTGTGGGGGGGGGGGGGGGCAAGGTGTCATGCTGGTGATGTCTGTCTGTCAGTCAGTCAGGTGTGGGGTGGATATAGTACCTATATAGTATATAGTACCTATATCCACCTGGCTCCTGTCAGTGGCCCTGGGGGGGGGGGTTATTGATGTGTCTGTATGTATGTATGTATGTATGTATGTATGTATATCTGGGTGTATGGATGTATGTTTGTATTTATGTATGAATATATGTGTGTATGTTTGTATTTATGTATGTATGTATGTAAGTATGTATGTATGCAAGTAAATCACTGTAGGTGCTCGTGATCTAGGTATATGCTGATATGTATGTATGTATGTATGTATGTATGTATACACTTGGTTGGGTGTAATCTAATTTGGGGTGAGATGCTAGACAGTTGGGTATCCAAGTATAGACACAAAACTAACTATATTGGCGAGTGTCAAGGGTGTGTGGGGGGGGGGGGGGGAGGGTGGGTAGGTCATGTGTTAAAATGGTGGTGGGTCAGTTGTAGCGTCATCATGAGAGGTCACGCAAGGTTCATTACCTCTCCCCTCCCACCCCCTCTCTCTCTCTCTCTCTCTCTCTCTCTCTCTCTCTCTCTCTCTCTCTCTCTCTCTCTCTCTCTCTCTCTCTCTCCTTCCTTCCTTTCATCCACCCTATCTCCCTCCTTGCAACTCCCTCACATTCTCTCTTTGTTTCCCTCTCAATCTCCCTCCATCACATGTTCTTAATTCTCCCTCACAAAGTACTCCCCTCCTTCCCTCCCTCCTTCCCTACCTCCTTCCCTCCGTCCTTCCCACCCTCCCTCCTTCTCTCCCTCCTCCCTCCTTCCCTACCTCCTTCCCTCCTTCCTTCCCTCCCTCCCTCCTTCTCTCCCTCCTCCCTCCTGCCCTCCTTCCCTACCTCCTTCCCTCCGTCCTTCCCACCCTCCCTCCTTCTCTCCCTCCTCCCTCCTTCCCTACCTCCTTCCCGCCGTCCTTCCCACCCTCCCTCCTTCTCTCCCTCCTCCCTCCTTCCCTACCTCCTTCCCTCCTTCCTTCCCTCACTCCCTCCTTCCCTCCCTCCTTCCCTACCTCCTTCCCTCCTTCCCAACCTCCTTCCCTCCTTCCTTCCCACCCTCCCTCCTTCCCTCCCTCCTCCCTCCTTCCCTCCCTCCTTCCCTCCTTCCTTCCCTCACTCCCTCCTTCCCTCCTTAGACGTTCGTGAGCACCTCGAGACTATGCCAGCAGATCCAGCGGAATTATATAAATTTTTTAGTGAGGGGATTTAATTTTTTTGTGGGGGTGGGTGGGGGGGGGGAGGGGTGGGGGGAGGGTTGACTACCATTACCACCACTACCACCACCATCATCACCACCATTGCCAGCACCACTATTACCACCACCATTATCACTCCAATAATTACCACTACCATTACTACCATCACTGCCATCACCACTATTACCACCACCATCATCATCATCAGTACTACCATTGCCACCACTATTACCACCACCACCACCACGACTACCACCATTACCACCACTACCACCACTATTACCACCATCTCCTCTATCATTACCACCACCACCACCACCACCACCACCACGACTACCACCATTACCACCACTACCAGCATCAGAGAGCCGCCCTATTAGGTCAAGAACGGTGCCCACAAAACTCTTCACTCATACCCTTACTATTATTAGCTACCACCACTACAACCACTACCACTACTATTACTACTACTACTACTACTACTATCAACACTTATCACGTTGGTGGTGGTAGGGTATCGCTTTTATTGTGTTTGTCTGTCTGTTTTATTCTCTCTCTCTCTCTCTCTCTCTCTCTCTCTCTCTCTCTCAGGTTATGAACTATAATTAAAATTGTAGCTGTAGTAGTTGTAAAAATGTGTACATATTTGTTTATATCCTCAGTAATTCACACACACTCACACACACACACACACACACACACACACACACACACACACACACACACACACACACACACACACACACACACACACACACGGAAATTTCATAAATCAGGATGAATCATAGTTCACAAATACCAAGACGAGAGAGTGCCTACCCTTGTTGGCACTATGGCACCATTCCTTACAAGGCCACAACCCACACTATATACGTGGGGGGAGAGAGAGAGAGAGAGAGAGAGAGAGAGAGAGAGAGAGAGAGAGAGAGGATACATAGATAAACATAAAAAGGCAACGAGAGAGAGAAAGAAGAAGAGAGAGATAAAGTGAATGAGAGAGATAGAAAGAGAGTGGCAGAGAGAGAAAGAAAGAAAGAGAGTAACAGAGAGAGAGAGAGAGAGAGAGAGAGAGAGAGAGAGAGAGAGAGAGAGAGAGAGAGAGAGAGCCAGGTGGTATCTCTCACCACTCACCTTCATCACTCTTGCCTCTACCTGTGACAGCTCATGACACTCATCATCGTCCTCATTACCAGTTCATGACAGTGTGTTACTCATCACCATTATCTATGACAGGACGGCATGACACTTATCACCACCGTGTATGACAGAACATGACACTTCTTTTGCTTATTGTCATCAACTGTACAATAAACCAGTCATTGTTATACCTTCTTGACAGTTCATAACAGTACACTATGTCACCACCACTATCACCACTACCACCACTACTACCACTACCACCAACCACCACCACCACCACCACCACTACCATCACCACTACCACCACCACCACTATGTAATGATTCCCCGATTATTGTCACAGTTACAACACAAGCTGAAATAATTACTCTGCGACAGTCACACTACACGACCTAAAAACTGTTACTTATTGACAGTCACACAGTTAAAGACAAACTGAAAATATGACTGTAGGTGAGTGGCATACAGTAAACCCAGTTATTGGTCGATATTGCCACTCTAAATCCTGGCCAGTTATAGGTGAAGCTTAACCCCATCCAGTACAGGTAAATCCTCTCCCAGGTACAATTAACTCACTCCAGGTACAATTAACTCACCCCAGGTACAATTGATTCATTCCAGGTACAATTATCTCACTCCAGGTCCAATTGATTCATTCCAGGTACAATTATCTCACTCCAGGTACAATTAACTCACTCCAGGTACAATTAATTCACTCCAGGTACAATTAACTCACTCCAGGTACAATTGATTCATTCCAGGTACAATTAATTCACTCCAGGTACAATTAACTCACTCCAGGTACAATTGATTCATTCCAGGTCCAATTAACTCACTCCAGGTACAATTGATTCACTCCAGGTACAATTAACTCAATCCAGGTACAATTGATTCACTACAGGTACAATTAACTCACTCCAGGTAGAATTAATTCACTCCAGGTACAATTAACTCACTCCAGGTACAATTAATTCACTCCAGGTACAATTAACTCACTCTAGGTACAATTAAATCACTCCGGGCACAATTAACTCACTCCAGGTACAATTGATTCATTCCAGGTCCAATTAACTCAATCCAGGTACAATTGATTCACTACAGGTACAATTAACTCACTCCAGGTAGAATTAATTCACTCCAGGTACAATTAACTCACTCCAGGTACAATTAATTCACTCCAGGTACAATTAACTCACTCTAGGTACAATTAAATCACTCCGGGTACAAGTAACTCACTCCAGGTATAGATAAATCACTTCCGGTACAGGTAATCCCTACCAGGTACAGGTCACACACCCCTCCAGGTACTGACAAATCACTTCAATTACAGATAAATCACTCCAGGTACAATTGAATAACTCCAGGTGTAAATAAATCACTCCAGGTCACACACCCCCTCCAAGTAGAGGTCACCCCCCCCTCCAGGTACGGGTCACACCCCCCTCCAGGTACGGGTCACACCCCCCTCCAGGTACATGTTACACCCCCCTCCAGGTACAGGTCACACCCCCCTCCAGGTACAGGTCACACCCCCCTCCAGGTACAGGTCACACCCCCCTCCAGGTACAGGTCACACCCCCCTCCCCCGGCTCACAGCACCTGGAGGCAGACGACACTGGCAGAAGGTCCTCGTGGTCGGCACTCTGGTACCACACTGAGTCTTAGTTAGCCCTGCCAGCGGTCTTACCTCCTCCTCCTCCTCCTCTTCCTCCTGCCGCCCCTCCTCCTCCTCTTCCTCCTCCTCCTGCCGCCCCTCCTCCTCCTCTGCCTCCTCCTCCTGCCGCCACCTTATGCTAACCCTCAGATGCCGTCCCCTCATGCCACCCCTCACAATCCACCTCTCATGCCACCCATCCTGCCGCCCCTCATGCCACCCATCCTGCCGCCCCTCATACTACCCTCCGCCCTTCACCTTATTCCTCATTTCCTTCACTTCTTCACTCATCTCCTCTCACACCTAATAGACCCTAACTCTAATAGACCCCAGTTCTAATAGACCCCAGGCCTAATAGACTCCAATCCTAATAGACCCCAACTCTAATAGACCCCAGGCCTAATAGATCCCAGTTCTAATAGGCCCGAGTTGTAATAGACCACAGTTCTAATAGACCCCAATCCTAATAGACCCTAATTGTAATAGACTCAGTCCTAATAGACCCCAGTTCTAATAGACCCCAATCCTAATAGACTCTAGTTGTAATAGACTCAGTCCTAATAGACCCCAGTTCTAATAGACCCCAATCCTAATAGACCCTAATTGTAATAGACTCAGTCCTAATAGACCCCAGTTCTAATAGACCTCAGTCCCAATAGACCCTAGTTGTAATAGACCCCAGTTCTAATAGACCTCAGTCCCAATAGACCCTAGTTATAATAGACCCCAGTTGTAATAGACTCCAGTTTCAATAGACCTCAGTTCTAACCTCATAACTAATCTAGCCTGGGGCCTATTAGGACTTGGACTATTAAAGCTGGGGCCCAATTAACCAGCAGGTGTAGG